>CVMT01000002.1:2976763-3021182 GCA_000985935.1 Talaromyces islandicus | reverse complement strand
AAAAAAAAAAAAAAAAAAAAAAAACGAACCACACACACACACACTAAAAACTGAAAAAAAGTTAAAAAGAAGTTAAAAAAAGAAAAGATTAACTCGGCACTCTCTCCTAGACTGAATCAGACTATCATACTTCTATCATACTTACGCTCTCTTGCAATCTTGCAAATACAGTAATACCAGCGTCCGAATCGGACACTCATTATTTGCTTTTTAAACCTTAATCATTTTACACTAGTCTGTATCAGGAAAGGATCCGGAACAGCAATGTTCCTGTAATGTAATTTTAGCTGGTAAAACAATGAAATAGTACGCCCCAATATGACTATTAAAGCACCTGACAACGAAAGATTCGGTAATTGTATTTAGGATACCGCTTACTTACAATCCTTGCATCAAACAAGCTTGGAGAAATATCAAAAGACGTTTAATGCGGTCCTAAAAACAGTTTTTGACGCGGACGCCGGTTTTGTAATTTAGTGAGTCGACTGACTGCAGACTGACGGCGCTGACTCTCACGCAGGCTAAAAAAGGAGTCTCGGAGATCCGAGCATATCGGGCCAGAACGCCCAGCCCAATGAAATCAATCATAGCCCGGTCTTTGCAGCATCAATGTCATTGCAGATGATTCTGGTCGGGCCAAAGTTGGATCTCTCTCTTAGTTCAGCCAGGAACAGCCCCGAGTGTCTGCCGTGTAACGAGACTGAGTGTCTTGAGTCGCCAATGTTAAAGACAGTGAACCATATTTCGTAATATATTTCGATGTAGTGTTAGATGGCAATTAAATAAACCATACAAATGTATAATTTGTGCAGACTACATAGTTATATAGTAAATATAGCGTGATTTGTATAGAAGACCGCGTTATTCCGTATTCGGAAGGAAGGACCCTGCAGGCCAGTCGACATTACATTTAACATCAAGAGTCGCTCCTCCCCGCACTTGCCTTGACGCCTGCAACCACTACAACATTGAACGACAAATACGATACTTTCAGTGGAAAACACGACTCTCTACATTACTCATTTATTTATCCAATGGTATAGTTATGTCTTCTCAAGCAAAAGCCTTGTCGAACCCCGTCAGCGTGAACCGGTAGCGCACGTCGCCCTTGGTCATCCGCGTCATTGCCTGCTTCAGGTTCTCCTCGTTGATGTCAATCGCCTCAATCCATGTCCCGACACCCTTTTCGGCCGCCAGGTTGAGCATTTGGATCATCTCCTTGCGACTCCCCAGATGACTGGCTCCGATCAGGACACCGTTGGCGATCAGGTTCTGAGCCTTGATGACCTGTCCCTCTTCTTCTGGAAGCCCAACACTAACCCACCGCCCATGGACATCCATGACGGAAAGATATCGCGCCAGATCAAAGTTCTTAGACGAGTTGGCGCAGTTGACAATGAGGTCGAATGAGAAGCGGTGCTCGGTGTCCCAGCCCTCTTCGCTGGTGGCAATGAACCCATCCGCTCCCAGTTTGCGAGCATCAGCCTCCTTGGCTCTGGTGCGCGAGATGGCCCATGTTTCAGCTCCGAGAGCCTTGGCAAATGCGATTCCAAGGTGTCCGATTCCCCCCATACCCACGATGCCGACTTTCTTTCCGGGGCCTGCACCGTTGCGGACCAGTGGAGAGAAAGCCGTGATGCCGGCACAGAGCATAGGTGCGGCTACATTGGTCTCCAACTTGTCTGGGATCGCGAATACCCAGTGTTCGTGAGCGCGGACATGGGATGAATAACCACCCTGGCTGATAATACCCGTGTTGGGCCACTTGGAACCGTATGTGTCGATCAGGACGTGAGGGCAGTAGGTCTCGTTGTCGTTCTTGCACTGTTTGCACTCGCCGCAAGAGTACACCTGCGCTCCCACGCCAACTCTTTGGCCCTGTTTGACATTTGTGACCTTGGCTCCTACCCTGATCGCGGTACCAACAATTTCTGCCAGAGGGTTAAGTGCTGCACAAACACAGAGAAGAACAGAGAAACATACCGTGACCACAACACAGGGGCCAGTTCTTGGGTCCCCAGCCGCCTATAACCAGTTAGACACATCTCGCAGCTACTATCGAGCTTCTTACCGCCAATGGTATGCACGTCACTTCCACAAATACCGCATGCTTCGACCTTGACGTCCACGTCTATTGAACCATTAGCCAACGGACTCGGAAAGCGTTTGTGTTACTTGCTGCTTACCATGCTCTTCGAAAGGCTTCAGTTTGAACTATAATTTACTGTCAGCGCGAACCCGGTTATCCTGCCGCCTCTATACTGACCCAACGCTTCTTGAAATCGGCATATGGTTCAGGACCATCGATCATGAAACCTTGCGATTCTTCAGGATAAGGCATTATGAATTATCTGGAGTTCTTTTGGGCCGTGTGAAATTGGCGAGTAGACTGAGAGGAGAAAGACCGAGAAACAAAAGTGCCTCGGACTCGACGCCGTGCGCCAGGTTTCTTTTAAATGATTTCAGGTCCCCCACGAGCTGTCTATCTCCACTCGACGGGCAACACAACGCCGCGGGGTGTGCATGGCCATCGGAAGTATAAACAATGGAAATTTTCATGCGGCCCACTCTAATCGCTGTAAAGAGAAAAATTTCCCTGAATCAGCCTGTTTGGGAAGCATTTCCAGGAAATTTGCGGTGATCGTGGTCCATCTATCGGCGGCTTCTCCGATAACATCGGTAAGGTTCTGAATTTGGAACCAATCACGATACCGGCCCCAGCTTCCCCTCTGCACTCGGCCGAGCCGATCGCTTTATTGTCGGATTCGACACGGCCCTTTGAAAGCGACTAATGGTTAGTAGTTACAGGCTGTTGACCAGTGACAAATCATCATACGGAACAATCAATTACGTGGTTCAAGTTGAGATTGGTATAGATACTGATCACATACATACAATGCCCCTCTATCATATAACTAATTGGGCCTAAGCAAAGTCGGGTAGGCTGCTTTCTACAGCCATGATTTCTTGGAGCTTTCCTTCGAGCTCTTTGACACTCGCCTCGTCCAACCGGCGCAATGGACGCCGAGGGTAGCCGCCATAGCCAAAGAACAGCTGGATGGCTTGTTTTGTTCCAGGAATGGCAGCTTTTGTCAGGACCCAGTCACCGTCACTCAGGACTTTTTGCAGCTCAAAAGCTTCGGCGATCTTGCCGCTGCTCCACAGGTTGAAAATCTGCACACACGTGCGGGGGATGACATTCGCGCCGCCGACAATAATGGCCGAGCCACCGGAAATCAGCGTCTGCAGGGTGAAATCGGCGATACCTCCAAAGGCAACATATGGGTGTTTTGCCGTCGTCTTTGTCGATGACAGCGGTTTGACAGGGAATGGAGCTTGCGGGGTAATGGCATTGAGCGCGCGAGCCACTCGGGTCAATTTTCCAGTGTTAGCACAAGTGAACTTGGTGCCTACAATGTTGGGGTGCTGCGAGATGCGGATGATGAGGTCGGAATCCATGTCAATGCCGGCGACAGCGCCGGGGTAGTTGTACAGAATGACAGGTACGGGGGACTGGTCTGCCACGCCGGTGAAGAATTCATAGATGGACTGGTCATTGCCAACAGCATAGCGGTAGTAGCTAGGCGGCACGATCAACACATACTCCGCCCCGGCCTCGGCAGACTCCTTGGCCAGCTCGACAGTACCGCGAATGCTGTTCTCGCTGGCGCCTGCGATGATGGGCACATTGCGGTATCCGGCCTCGTCGAGGGCAGCGCGCGACTCGCGTGTCACAGTCTTACGCTCTTCGCGGGTCAGGTGCACAGCTTCACCGTTGGAGCCCATGGTGACCAGGCCGACGAGCCCGGCTTTGGCGAGACGCACGGCATGCTTGCGGATTGATGGGATGTCGAGGTCTTCGGTGTCTGGGTGGAAGAAGGTCACGGTAGGACAGTAGACTCCAGGGCGGAGGGCGGTCATTTTGAATATTGCTGGGTATATATATGTCAGTATATATATGTAAAATCATCGGAATGACAGCATACCTTGTGTCTCTTAATTTTATGAAAACGAAAGAAGGGATCAAGTGCTGGATAATACCGAACACAATATTACACTCTAAAAAGAACAAAGAGTAAAAAAAAGAATATATACCTCACTTGATATATCCGGGAATTAGGCACATTTATTTGCAAACACGACAAGCAGCACCGGTTATTCTCTCCATGCTGGCCATCAGATGTGGTTGGCGGAAAAACTGATTTCCGCCAATAGGCGTCAAAGCCGATGACATACATTTTGATAATGGGCGCTGCGGGGGCGGGGTTTTTGTATGGCGGCACAGAACATCTTGCGACATTGGGTGTTATGACATTGAAATTAAAGGAATGGATAGTAGATGGGTTTTCCGGTGGTATTATTCATGAATAGTGTAAGAAGTAGCAAGTTAAACAGAGAAGGAACGAGCAAGTAAATAGAAAGAAATCAAAAGCCGACAGTATATCTTATCGACTGTTGTTACATCATCGTCTGGAGGAGGTATATCATATATAGATAGTTCAAAGGACAACTGCATGTATCCTTGACTAATACCAATCAATTGCAAAAGAGTACATACAGAATATCTGTCAGCATGGCCACCCCCAAAAAATCTATTATTATTTTCACTGCCAATTAATCCGGTGCTGCTTGATTGATTGAGTGAGTGATTCCCCGCTCTGCGTTCTCCATCGGCTATTGAAATCGCGAGAAATTCTTCCGTCAGTCCAAGTCTAGTTCAGCCAAGTTTTCTTTTCCCTCTCGACATTTCTTTTCATTCTTTCTCGACAAGAATCAATTCGGTTTTTTAACTATCATACCCAGAATTGGCAATAAGAGAAGAATCACAATGGCTCCTCCTAGCGTTCTCATGGTAGCCACCACTCCAGCTCTTTACTTTCTTCTTATCTATTGATATATAAGTACTGACCAACGAGAAACAGGTCGGTACCGGCGAGTACACCACCGGCTTCGTCGGCGGCGGCGCGTCCGGCTCAGACAAAAAAGTCGGCGTGGTTGGACTGACGCTGTTTGACCTGCGCCGGCGAGGCAAAGTCGGCCAGCTGAGCATGGTGGGCGTGTCCGGCAGGAAGTTTCCCGCCATCAGTGCGTCCGTCCCTCTCTAAAGTTCTTTTTTTCTTTCCCATTATTATGTAGGCAGGCAGATGGCTAAACAAAAAGGACAGAGCAGCATCTGCAGAAAAACATCTCCGATGTGTACAACGGGCTCGACGTCTCCTTCACCTCGTTCCCGGCCGACGACCAGACCGACCCGGAAGCATACAAACAGGCCATCGACGCGCTGCCACCGGGGTCAGCAATCACCATCTTCACACCGGATACTACACACTACACAATCGCACTGTACGCGATCCAGCGCAAGATCCACGTGCTCATCACCAAACCCGCCACAAAGCTGTTGCAGGACCATCTGGACTTGGTGACAGAATCGCGCAAACACGGCGTCCTCGTCTTCATCGAGCACCACAAACGCTTCGACCCAGCATACGCCGACGCCCGCGCAAAGGCTCAGCGGCTGGGCGATTTCAACTATTTCTATAGTTATATGAGCCAACCGAAATTCCAGCTCGAGACTTTCAAGGCCTGGGCCGGTAAGGACAGTGATATCTCGTACTATCTCAATTCGCATCATGTCGATGTCTGCGAGAGCATGGTGCCCGATTACACCCCTGTCAAGGTGACTGCGTCGGCGAGCACAGGCGCCGCGTGGGATTTGGGATGTGTGCCAGAGACCGAGGATACTATTACACTGCTGGTTGAGTGGAGGAAGAAATCCGACCCTGCGCGTGTGGCTACGGGCGTGTATACGGCGAGTTGGACGGCGCCGCAGAAGGCGGGCGTGCATTCGAACCAATACTTTCACTGTAAGTCCTTTCCCCCTCCTTTTCCTTTATATAGGCAAGCTGACCGTGCAGACATGGCCTCCCAAGGCGAGATTCGCGTCAACCAGGCCAAGCGCGGCTACGACGTGGCCGACGACAGCCAGAACCAAGTTATCTGGTACAACCCGTACGTCTTTTTACACGCATAAACCATTGTAACAAGAAAAGAAAAAAAAAAGTCTGACAAAAGGTAGATTCTACATGCGCTATGCGCCCGACGAGGAAGGAAACTTTGCCGGCCAGACCGGGTACGGCTACATCAGCTTCGAAAAGTTCATTGACGCGGTGACTGCGCTCAACGAAGGGCGCGTGACGCTCGATGAGCTGGATGCGCGTGGGCTGCCGACGCTGAAAAACACAGTGGCCACGACGGCGATTCTGCATGCGGGTCGCGTGTCGCTGGATGAGAAGAGAGCCGTGGAGATTGTGAGAGATGGGGAGGCCTGGGCGTTGAAATAAATGAGTAATTACTTGAACAGTAGAAAGTACCTTGGACAGGAAAGAATATCAATATCAATATCAATGTGTATATCTAAATCAGCCCAACAACACCAGGGGCATGCAATCCGGGTGCAAATCCAACATTCTTTCAACGCCACCCAACCTCAATCGAGGAAAGGAAAAAAAAAAGACACTCCAAGTACCGTACAAGCAATAACCAAAACTCCCTGGAAATATAAATAGATAGATAGCCAGTAGGAATAGACATAGCACCAACGCCAGAAACCAAACACACCAACTCCATATATACCACGTGCCTTCATCATAACAAAGAGAAAATACACTACGACGTCGCGCTGGCTCGCGCCGAGGTGTTGATTTGGCGATGATATGACCCGATCGGTTGAAAGCCCCTAACAGAGTTAGAATATACCATCTTACTTTTGTCTCTTAAGAAAAGAAAACTCACCTCGCCAAATCAAAGCCCTCCTCATCATCGTCGTCTTCATCGTCAGCACCCGGCCGCCCCGCTTGATTATTTTCCCGTTCCTCTTCTCTCTTAATCGGCGCAAGCGTCGTCCTTCCATTCAACACTCCCGGTTTGCTCGGACTCGCCAGGTTGGGCGGCGGCGGACTGCTGCTCGGCATCAGACTGTCGCCCAGCAACGCGCCCGCACCAGCAGCAGAAGTGGTAGCAGAAGCCCCCGGTTTCAACGGGCTCATGTCCGGGACGGGTCGTGCTGGTGTGCTTCCAATATCGGCAAATTTCCAAAATTGCGCCGGCGAGCTGATGGGCATGAATTTGGATGGTATCTGGGCGGTGCTCGGAGGTGGCAGGCGGGGTTGATGTCGCTGGGGTACGGGAGTGATCATCGACGATGGGCCTTCGTCGTAGTACGACGAGGACAGCACCGGTGGAGATCCTGTTGCGTTATCCGAAAGACCATATGTACGTGCGGCGCCATTGTTATTGCTGGCATTGCTAGTGCTGGGGTTGTTGTTACGCGTGCGGGTCGGAAGAGGAGAGGGCTCGTCGTAGTCTGCATTGACACTGCGTGGAAGATCCGGTCCAGATCGGCCCAGTTTTGAGCCTCTCTCGGGTGTGTATGCCTCGACTGGGGCAACCGAGAATGAGCTGAACCCCGGAGATGTAGTTTGCGGAGAGTTTTTGGTTGCCGCAGAGAACATTCCCTCGTAACTAGAGCCAGCCTGTCCGTTTGCGCCGCGCGACGACGATGGCGGTTCCTTTGTTGCGGGCGACGACGGGGCCGACGAGTTGTTCCCCTTTCGAAGCTGCTTCTTCCAGTATTCTTGTCGGTATTCTGGTGCAATCATCCACTTCATACCCTTTCCTGGTTCGTCGGTGCGTCGTGGCACTTTCTGGAACGCCTTGTTGAGGGACAGATTGTGCCGGATTGAGTTTTGCCAGCCAGACTGCGAATGGCGGTAAAAAGCGTACTTTTCCATAATCCACTGGTAGATGCTGTTCAGCGTAAGCTTCTCTTCTTCACTGGAGAAGATGGCCTGTGCAATCATGGTCGCATAACTGTAGGGCGGCTTGAGGTCCTTGGCCGAGTCTTGGCTATAGTCGATTTCCTCCGTGCTTTCCATCATCATGCCACGATTGTACAAAGGCGACTGCTTGGCCGTGTTTCCACCCACAGTATCCGGAGAGCGTGGCGGAGGAGTGACCTGGCGTTTGAGGAAGGGCGGAGCAGGGGCCAGCGAGGGCTTTCCCGGGGCAGCAGCACCAGCAGCGGCATAGTCGGTGTTGTCGTATGGCCTTGCCGCGGCAGCGTCGAGCCCAGTGTGATCCCAGGGCACGTCTTCGCCGGCCGCAATGCGCTGGGCACGCTCGACAAAGACCGGGTCGATGTTGGCCTTGTCGCCGGGAGTGACAAACATCATCTGGGTGTTGGCGATTTCAATGATATCGCCGCATTTCAGCACCGCATCTCCACCTCGCTTCAACATGGCGTTGTTGACTCGTACTCCATTGCGGCCATTGACTCTGATGCGCCACGAGGCCGACTCTTCCCCGTCGAAAAACACTTCAGCATGCAGGCGCGACACAAACTTGCTAGGTCCCAAATCGACATGGACCTCCGGCAGCGAGCGAGCGGCAATGGCGACGGGGCTCGACTGTTCATCGAGTTTCTGCTCGCGGTCGGGCGGGCGGCCCAGGTTGACGTGCAAGGTTTTGACATAATACGTCCAGTCGCGGCCGGCGATTTTGGCGTAAGCCCGGATCGACTGCTTGTTCTCGGCGCGCGCGTTGGCATGGTCGCGCATCACGTTAGCCTCTTCGCGGGCGACGTTCAGCGAGGCAATCACCGTGTCGACCAGGTCCTGGTTGTTGTCGTTTTCAGGCGACGAGCGGTCGGCCTCGTCGCCGGACGCAGGGTCGGGCGTGTGCACCTGGCGCGAGGACGGCCTCGACTCGACCTGCCACTCATTAGTTTGTGTTTCGATACATTTTTTTTTCCCTTTTAATTCCTGCTTTTGTAGAGCTCACCTTGCGCTTCTTGCTGGCAGGGCGACTGGGCGACGAGTCTGGGGCCTCGGCGTCAGACGTCTCCTGCAGGGTGCGGCGCGTGCGACGCCGACTCGAGGGCGGCATTGTCTTTCAATATGGCGCCAGTCGGACGTTCAATATCGCGTAATAAGAAGGTTCAGTGTCTGGTAGGAATATCAAGGGCCCAGATGGGTCGCGTTGGCCTCGCTCGAGGGCGTGGTGGTGGTGTTGTGGTCGGAATAACAAATAATGATGATGGATGATGCTGTCTGATGATGTGGGAACTTTTGCGGGCGGGACTAGATTGGCGTTTCTGCTAGTCAACTAATTAACTAGTTAGTTCCTTGCTTGTTTTCGTCTTCTTTTTTTTTCTGTCTCTTTATTTGTTTTTCTTCCTGCGTGTGCTTATGATACGAGAAAGAATAAATAAATAATAACATCAGACTTGAGATTTGATCTGATTCGTGTCGCGCGACACCGCCTATGACGCATCCCATGACCCATGACGCATCGCAACAAGTTCTTTGCAGCAGAGTGGAGAGAGTATTTTTTGGAATTTGGAGAAAACTTACAGTGAGTAGTAATATTGAGTACAGCGATAATGACGCGACAGACAATTCTGTCGTCCTAAATTCTCAACCACGAGGTAGGAGACAAAATAAAAAGAGAGAGAGATAAGAGGAAACAAGAGAAAAACAAAACAACGGGAAGACGAGAGTGAAAAAGGCAAAACCAAAACCATGCAAGGAAAAAAAAAAAAAATAAAATAAAATATATCTCGCCACCACCGGACCTTGTTTTGTCAACTCGACTTTTTCGCGTTGGCAAATTTCCTTTGGAACTGTTTTCTGGTTCGGCCAATGAGTTTGTGTGCCGTGGAAACAAAAGAACAGGACGAAAAAAACAAGAACATAAGAAAAAGAAAAGATGGAAAAGATGATGAACAACCAGAGGGATTTTAACTGCCACGCAAAAAGGTCAACACTATTCCTTTTCCTTGTCAAACAGGCTGTTATTTGTTGCAACTCGACCTTTTCCGGGAGCATCAGTGATGCAATGCTATTATGGTGGCCGCATTGGGGGCACGGGTCAGTGTGATGCATCGCCGGAAACGGATCAATGTTTGACGAGAACAGAGAATCTGCTGTTGCATTGTTAAACTATTAATGTTATTGCTTTATTTGCTAGCATATGCGAGATAATCTGTCATATGCGAGTTAATCTGAGTGGACATATGTACATCAATTGATCTGGATTTTAAACAAATGTGGCGTCAGTTCATTCATATCGATGTGAGTACACCTAGATACTATATTCGCCCTCCGTATTTGTATACTACATAATAAATACTGCCCGATCAACACAGACTCTCAGTTACATCAAGCTAATCCAATGCGTCATGTCGCACTTGTCTGTCAATGTTGTATTCAAGATTAGGATTTTTGTGGGCTGCATTCTCGATCGATCGATCAATCGATCAATGGGTCCCTGCGCTGATCCCCGATCCGGTATGTATACACACTAACATAGCGTGGTGGAAAGGGCTAAGTTCGGTTTTTTTTTTTTTTTAATTCTATGCTACGTAGTTCTAGAATCATAATAGTGTGGGGATCAAATCAATACCAATTACACGGACTCTCTGGCATTGTCCGTTTACATCGATTGATGAAGTCGGCCGGATGACACCTGGACTTGTTGGATATTATCAAGAATGCTACAGGATAGATATGGATAGATATAATCATATACATTTTACGATCAACAACTCCTACGTGATATCTGTGGTGTGTGTATATAGACTAACAATGAATAAAACAAGGAATCGAATAGAATTGGTCCAGTCACCAGAGCTCCAACAAAAAAAAAAAAAAAAGCTAAAAAAAAAAGGATAGAAAGTAAGTCATGTACTTTGAATAAATGAGACGTGGCTGTGTGGTATTGGATAGACAACAGAAAGAAAGAAAAAAATCACTCCATCTTCGCGTCTCCGTCATCTTCCATTTTGAGTGTTGGATACAACACTGCTGCTTCTGACGGCTTCTCCTCGGGATTCGCATCCGCATTTTCATTCGCGCTCGCATTCACAGGCCTTGCGTTTCCCACCAATGTCTGTTCCACACCCTCCATCTGGTCCGAGCCAGCTGTCGATGCAGGACGCTCGCTGTTTTCTGCAACCTCGAGGCTCTCGTAATCGCCGCGTGAAAGCCGGTCTTTGACGTACGCTCGCAACTGTTCGAGGATGCGCACGTTTTCGAGCCACTCCTCTTCGGCTCTCTTGGCTGCGTCCGTGGCAGTTTGTTTCGCAGCTTCGGCGTCCGGAGTAGACGAAGCAGAAGACGAGGCGGAAGAAGCAGAGGCCTGCAAAGCAGGGTCGATGAGACTACTGTGGAATTTATGGTCTTTGGATTCTCCCTCCTTGCCGGTTGGAGTGCGCTCGCGATCTTCTGGGCCCTCGAAATCCGTCGCCTTGGGGAGATCGTCCGGTCGGCTGCGCTCGAGAACACCGCCGGTCCAGCGTCGGCGCTCGTTGTAATCGCCATTATTGCTGAGTGTCGACGGAGGGGCGGCATTGGCCGATGCCACATAGCCAGCGGCCATGTCATGTGCGCTCGTCGAAGGCAGACGCGGGTACATGGCCATTTCCTGCTGCGGAGGCGAGACGCGATGCGAGTAGGACCCGGGCGAGTGGCTCGACGCGTACGATACTGTGCTTGATGGCGGGGTCAGTGCAGGGGTCGTGCCTGGCGAGCTGGCGGCAATGATGGATGCATTCGAAGTGTTTGTTGTCGTTGCTGTCAAGTGGCTGGAAGGCAGTTGTACTGGCGGCGATTGGTGCGTAGTGCCGTAGCTTGCGCGATGGATGTAGGTAGCGCCGGGCTGGGCGATGCCTGCAGCCGCGACGTGGTCGTCGTTTTCGTAAACAGTGGTATGGATGGTGTCGAGCATGCGGTCCAATTCAATCAGGTCGTGCTTTGTGCGCGCATTCGACATGGGAGGCAAATGGTACGCCGGGGCGGCCAGCGCCGGTCCATATCCACCAGCAGCGTGAGCGACACCAACCGCTCCATGCATGCCCTGAAAGTCCGGAGCAGGGCCGGTGCTCATGGGCAGTTGCAAGCCTTGCAGGCCGCCGAGGCGCTGTCCGATGGCGGCGTACGAAGTCGGATCAAACTGTCTGCGCTTGGTGTCGCCAAAGAAGTCGTTGACCGATTCAAAGATGCGCTTGCGAGAATCATAGTTGGAGGGGTTGTCACCCTGGTTGAGCGTATAATACACGTTTCCATACGCGGGATTGGGCTGCGGGTGCGGTTGTCCCTGGTAGTATTGCGGCGGCTGGTGATAGTTCTGCCCGGCGTGGACTGGGTTCATTGGCTGCTCAAAGTAGTGGCCACCGGCGGGGAATCCTGAACAATTAGCTTCGAAAAACTTTGGAAAAGACAGGGTAGCTCACCCTTTGGGTTGTTGACCATGCCGAAATGCGCATCCTGGCCCCTCGAGTCCGGCGGACCGGGCGAGCGGATGAGCACCGAGTCGTCGGCATGGGTTTTGACGTGCTTCTTCAGATCCTGCGGCCGCTTGAAAGCCTTGCCACAGAGATCGCACTTGTGAGGCTTCAGTGGCACATGCACGCGGATGTGCGAGGTGATGTGGTCTCGCTTGACCGTCGTGGTGCGACAGTTTCCCCACTGGCAGGTGAGGTTCAGGTTGTTGGTCGACTTGCGGCCAACATGTCTCTCGCAGACGTGTTCCTACATATCAGATTAGTATGGCGTTCCTTGTTTTTCCTTTTCGAAGAAAACAGAAAAAACTCACGTAAAGAGCTTCAGCATTAGTGCAGCGCTCGCTGCATCCCTGCCACATGCAGACAAAGTCCTCGCTGCTGCCATTCTGGTTGCCAACCACGGCGACGGCAGCGGCGGCCTGTGCCTGTGCCTGGGCCTGGGCAGCAGACGACGTGGTCGCGGATGTCGACTGCTCGGGAGCCTGTGATACATTCTGAAACTGCGACTGGGTAGCAACAGTTGCTGGCGATGTGGTGTTGGGCTGGGGAGCCGAAGTGGCCGGAGTCGAGTCGCCCATGATGGATGGAAGTGACTGATGCCAAGCCACGTGCAAGTCTTGGTATTCAGCGGAAAGAAAACAAAACGCGGATCAGATAACCAAGGCGACAGCGATTTTTCTCTCTTGCCACGAGCGAATAACTCAGGAGAAATAATAAGGGTGTAATAATAAGGAAAAGAAGGATGGGTTCAAGAAAAAGACGCGGAGAGGGGCACCACCACAGTCAAATAGTCGCGTAACGTCGGGGCAGACAGAAGTTGCTACTAGTAGATTCACTGTAGATCCGCTTTGCTCACTTGCGGCTGTGTCTGTCTGCGTCTGACTGCTTTAGTAGACGGTTTAGTAGCGATTTAGTGTTAGGCCAGAGCTCTGCTGATGACAAGAAGGAAAGAAGGAAGAGGAGGCTGTTGGTAAACTGCAAGATACCTTGTCTGTTTCTTCAGGGGAGCCAAGGAAGAGGGGGGAGGAAAGGGAAGGATTGGCATCGCGCCGAGAAAAAGCCCAGACCGCGGAAAGCCCGACAGGGTTGGGTCGCAAAAAAGGACGAAAAGGAAAGAGGGACGCCTTGCTTGGCATCCCATCCCATACCTTGCAAGGGGGGGCAATATCCAGCGCCGGCTCTTGGCTGTCGCCGCGTCGCTTGACCCGATGCAGTATAACTCGGGCTTGGCAACCGCCGGTGCCCGCCAGTCAGCGCGCCGGCTTGGCTGCGCCCCGCTGGGTCTTTGGTGCAGCCAAGCCTGAGCCAAGACTGCGCCGGCGCCGCCACCAGGTGGGGCCGCGCTGCCTGCTGTTGGTCCATTTCTGCGTCTCGTATTACTTGCTGTACTGGATTGGGTGCTCACTGCTGTACTATTGCTTGCTCATTGCTTATTATGAGGCTATTAGCCGTGTATGGCTGTGGAGTATCACCTCCAGCGTTCAACATGATGCACAATAATACGTATGGTCAAGTTGCATCACTGCATTCTGACGCTTCTTGGCATTGCTGTCGTACTCGCTCGACATGCCACAAAGTTAAAACACTAGATGTGTACAATCAATAATGCAGTGGAATTCCCCGGAACATACGTAATCTGTCGTACCATTGAATTGCGTGTCTCGTACCGCACCACGTACGTACTCCGGAGTTTTTAACTTGCCAATCTTTCTTTTTCTTTACTCCGCATCTCGCTAAATGTCTCCAGGCTGGAGTGCGGTACCAACACGTAACTGCGTGCGGATAAGTTCGTGCGGAGTTTGAATTGTAATACGCACTACGTCCTAGTAAAATGCCAAGAATGGCTGTGCTGTCCCAAAAACCCATGTTCTCTCCTCTTACTCTTGGCTCTTGGCCGTCGGAATCGACTTCTTGGCCCTCTCCGCGGGCTCGGCCAGCGGCCAAGCGCTCCCAAGAAAAGCGAGATATCTTGGCGGCCGGCGGAGTACAAGTGATAGTAATCATGAATTATGCTGCTCGGTTGAATATTAATTATTATGTACTCCGTGCTCCGTAACTGTCGTATGAATTACCGCATTTGATATCCGGAGGCATGGGGTAACGTGTACATATTACTATACAGATAGGAAGTTGGTATCAGTTGAGATTCAGCTCTGTTCCAGATTTGGCCCCAATATAGCATGGAAATAGAACTAGAACACGATAGATCTCAAATCATGTGCCTCAAGAGGCCACCGGTTGGTATGACTTAAAAATCAACGCAAAAATACGCCCCCAAGAACAACAAGTACATGCGACATAGATAGCTATGCATATGCACCCTCACTCAAAACTCCGCTGATACCAACTCCATATATTCAACCCAACCTTCGACCCCGACCGCACGGGCAGCGCGGCATGCCAAGTCTCCCAATGTCCCGTGCCATCAGCCTTGAGATTCTCCCAAAAGATGGCATTCCCCTTGATCGGCTTAAACGTGACGCCTTTGTTCAGGTCGTCATCACACTCAATAAACCGACACCACTGACTTCCGCGCGGTCTTCTTAATCGCGGGAAATTCGTGCCTCCGCCCGTACAATTCGCGTCCACGTAGACCATAAACGTGCTCACCCGGTCCCCTCCACCGGCAGTAGCATGGGCAGTGCCCGCCCAGTCGTAGTGGTGCCGGTAGTATCCCGACACATTGTATCGCTGCGCCCACATGGGCTCGATGGAGAGATTGGGCCGCCAGCCCTGGAACGAGCGCGCGCGTGCTTCGAGGCATTGCACGACCGGGTCATCGGGCGCGAGGAGTGCGCGATCCGAGAGGCGTACAGAGATGTCGATGCGTTCGGATGAGCCGTCGAAGACGCTTGATGGGGTGTATTTGTTTTCGCTTTTTTGACCTATTGCGTTAGCAATACTGTCTCGCTGTCGGGAAGGCGAGAGAGAGAGAGAGAGAACCTGATAGACAGCAAGTGGTCCGTCTCCGGACGACTCAGGAAATCCTCAACATAGATAATCAGCGGACTGCGCGAGAACAAGTGCACGCGATACGCATCATCTGCGCAATTCAACTCGACCGAGTCATCCGGCTTGATGTTGTCGTTGCTGGTGCTAGCGCTGTTTCTGCTGCTGCTGCTGGGCGCGAGTTCGTCGGGTCCGTAGAAATCATCGTCGAAAAAGACGGCCGGTGGCTGACCCGGAAAAAGGGTGCGCAGACCTGGCGCAATGACAAAGAGGTATATTGGAACGAGGTAACATGTCCAGTACAGGATGGTCGAGAGACTGGGAAGTGCCGGCATTTTCAGCGACTGACAGCTGCACACGGGCAGAGTCAACCCCGATGTCTTGGCTGCCGCGACAGCCTTAAAGAGCCTCACCCGATGTCCACCTAATATTATTAATACTTAACTATATTAAGCTATGACATTTATAGGAACAAGTACGTATATATCATAATTCTATTATCATTAATCACAATTTCCACATATGCTTCCATATCCTCTTACTACTGCCAATGCAAACAATAATTGTATCCTCTCATTCTCCCGCCCAAACGCCAAAACAAACAAAACAGGGTATATCAAATGAAAATCTTTCAAGATCCGGTGGTGTTCATCCATTGACTCCAATCATCATTCATGGCGTTATTGCTGCCCGTATTGGTCCCAATGTTGCCAAAAACATCATCGAGGTTGACGTCCATATCAAACCCCAATCCCATACATGTAAACTCATTGCCCACCGCTGGATCGATCGGCGCATCTTTTGTCTCGGAGACCGGCTGCTGATTCGTCCCATTGCCCACAACCCCAAAGCCTTGCCACACATATTGCTGAGGGAGAGAGACCAGGTCAGGACTCTGAACCTTCTCAGGTGTCGACGAGCTCGGGGATTGAAGCTGAGATTGTACTCCTCCCAGCTGCTGTAGTTGGGGAGGAATTGCGGAAGCCATCCTGGCTGAAATACTTCCGGGTAGTCCGTAAATCCCTTGGTAACTGTCAAAGCTCGTCGTAGGGCTCATGAACCTGTTCCCACTGGGCGGCAAAGTCGTGTTACCCTGCAGAAGCGAGTCCTGTAGATACTGCATCGACGATCCTGATATATCGTCCTTGAAATGTCTGTCCTCGAGCGTGGACAGCGGTTGGGTTGGGTAAGCAAATGGATCGTCCGATGGAAACATGATAGGCATGAGGTCCGGCAATGCCCGATCACAGTCAACCCCTCGGGACATCGATGGCTGTCGACTGTGAGGCTGGCTCTGGCTGGAAAATGCGCTAGGCTCATTCGACAACACAGGAGACGGCGATGAAAAAGTCTCGGCCTTGGCAAGGCCTGCATTGAGATTCCACGTTTGCGACCTGTCAGGGATGCGGTGGTCATCCACGCTAGTTGTAGTACTGCTGGCTTCTGATACTTTTCTCGACTGAGACGTATTCGGATGCAACGGGAACGAATTTGATCGCTGCGGTGCCCCGAACGGCAGGGATATAGACGAGGGTCGTTGCACCGGTGGTCTGGGTGGAGTAACTGTACCTGCGTTTGACGGGCTTGGACGTTTCAGGTTCACAGGAGCCGGTGCATTTGTGCGTTTCTTCAACTTTTCGGGAAGCTGCTTGAAAAGGGACTGCACGGCTGTCAATAAGCAAGAACATCATAATAAAAGTTCTAGACGGAAATCCTTACGTTGAGGCTCTGAGCACACCTATCGGCCGCCATGCTTTTCTTCGCCAACCCTGCCAGAGTATTTTTGCCTTCCCACGCATCTTTGAGTACACTTTCTTTGGCTCCCGGCAGATCTGGGCTTTCTAGGGCGAAGAAAACCAAGGAGAGAATAGCAAAATATGTCGTGTACATGGTAAACCAGTACGAGCCATTGAGGAGGCTCTTTTTATACATGCCTGCCGTGATATGGACTACATTGCGTGAGACACTGACACACGCGGCAGCACATGCATAAGACCGTTTATCAATGCCTTGTACCTGGAATCCATTCGAGACGTAATGCAAAAAGGGGCGGTACATGATCATCTGAACGTAAGCATAACTTATCCGGAGCAACTGTCGCATCCTGCCAGACTATTAGCAACGGGCCATCCTAAACATTTGTAAATCTTACCGTTCTAACTCAGGAGGAACCTCATCACCTGGTCTCAGGGTAGAAGGTAAAGCTTCCATCCATGCCTGTAGGTCTCGCTCGATTTCTCTGATTTTAGAATGGCTAACCATGTAGGTGTGATCAGACTTTGTACGGTGCTTGGCAGGTTTCACCGGATAGATGTATTTGACTACTTTGACGATGATGTCAACTAGGCGAGTGTGTGCGTTTGCGCCTGCCATCAAGGATGTTCGATCAGGTGGCATTGGTAGAATGCCAGCGGCGGTTATAAATTCGTCATCGATCTCCAGAGGGTATTCTTGGTCGATATCCTCAACGCTCACCATTTGCGGAAGGCCCAAAAGAGTACTGACGTAGACATCCATTTTTCGCACGACCCAAAAGATTCGTTTTCGAAGTTCGCGTTCGACAGGGTTAAAGTTGGCTGTCACCTTCCGATGGAGGCCGAGGCGGAGAGCCGAACGCAGAGCAATGCCGACGTACGAATAACAAGTACTGAGCTTTGCAGACGACTGGAGGAACAATATCATAAAACAAATGGCCTGTATAGAGGTCAAGTCACGGCAGTCCGTGATGTCAAGCAGCTGTCGACATGCTCTAAAGTATTGAAAGCTAGAAAGGAAACAAATTAGCAAGAAGATGTAATTTTTAAAATGAAAATGATATACCCTTGTCCAATTGCACCTTCATAACCCGCCACGTCTAGCGTACTTTCAACGTCGTCCGAAAAAAGGCATCCCACAGCCATGACAACATACAAAAGGGGCAAAAAAGTGTGTTCATCGTTGGTGAATTGATCCCATGAACTAGCATAAACCCGGTCTAGCATGGCATAAAACGAGGGTTCGTGCACAAAACGCATGAGACTGCACGCATGGTCTAATGTGTTCCGACAAAGCCTCTCTGCTACCTCTTTTGAAGGCAGATCATGGGTTGGGGGATAATTTGAACTGTGTGAGTCCTGTGGTGATTCTGATTGTGACTTGGGAGTTTCCAAAATCTGCGATATAGGCCGTGGCCTGGACAAGGCTCGGGATGGAAGGATCAAATTTCCAAATTGTTTCCGCAGACGCTGCATGAATATGATGCCAGATGACTGACCATGGTAATCCCAGTGTCCTTGGTCGTCCAGGTCCAGCGAACCAGAGTTTTCCACCATGGTCTCGAGCAGAGATTCCTCCGCGCATTCGTTACTGGGCTCGTTCGTTGTGGTACTAGGAGAGGGTCTGGGGGGTGAATTGCCGCGAGGTTGCGGACGGCGGAATGCTGCAATGATGTCCTGCGAGCTAGCAGTGTCTAGGCTGGGATCGCTGAGATCCAGATCGGGCGCTAAGACTCGAAGAATTGCTTCTGCTTTATGAAGGCGGGATTCCAATGCCTCGATATGTTGCGGAGTCGGGTTGCGGCGACGATTTGACGGTTGGTCATAGGTACAGTCTACAAAGAGCAGTCAATCGACACGAAGTCAAGTGCGTAAAAAAAGGGGAGATATAATAATAAATTTTTTTTAAAAAAAAAGGAAAAAAAAAAAAAAAGACTGGTCTTACCATAGCTGTAAACTGTACAGTGAGTACAAGGCTGCTTCCCATCGCATTTGATTTTCTTCCGCCGGCATTCGTCGCATGCGCGGGTTACTCTTCTTCTTTTTTGCATGGGGATGGGTTTGTTTTGTTGCAGGTGCGAGTGCGAGTGCGCATTATCTTCGAGCGAATCATCATGATGTTCAGCTCCTTCTTCACCTTGAGTAGGCGTGTGGAAATCCATGGCATTAGGGTCATCTTCGTTATTTTCAGTAGCGCTTGGGGAATTCAAAGGACTGGATTGCGACGCCATGGCGGTGATAACGGATCGGTCTATGGCGATGGTTTTGTAAAAAGCGTATCAATCAGAATTGTACAGTATGTTTCGTTCATAACAGCATTGCTTTATGCAACAGTGAGGCTTGGTATGGTATGTCTTGTCTGACGACTAAAGATCGGCGATTCGGACCAATGATACGATGTATATTCTCAAAGGACAACGTCTGGTAATACTTCTGGAGGCGCGCGATCACGAGCGACGGCAGCGCGATGGAACGGGCGCAGGATGTGCGACTATATGCAAATAATTCCGCAGAAACCTGGAAATAGAGAAAGCGGTCGAGCAGAAAGTCCAACAGAAAAGCGCGCACAGCAGTGAGGTCAGAGCGGCACCAGACCGGCGGCGGGCTCTAGATGCAACACTGGGTGCAGGAACGATCAGCAGACCGTAGAGTCGGATGTAGCAGACAGAGACGAGCAATGGCCACGAAGAAGCGAAAAAGAAAGAAAGAGACAGAGATAGAGACTCGCAAGAGGTTTGAGTCATCGAAGAGAAAAAGGGAGTGAGAAAGACAAGACACGACGTAATTAACGAGAATCGGGAAAAGCTTCGAATGGGGAAGGCGCGACCCAGACTAACTGCGAGTGGCAATCGTGTGCGGGCGATACATGTCACAAATAATAATACCAACACTAATCATTTATTCATTATTATCCATTACCATCCGTTACCATCGATTATTCATCTAGACCAGATCTGCGGCTTTTTTTTCTCTTCTTCTTCCCTGCTTTGGTCTAAACTCTTTTTTCCTTCTTTCCGCTCTCCGTCCTCTTTTCTGGAAAAGCGCAAAAAGCGGGAGAAACGGGTTTCCGGAAATGATACGATGATCGATTAACTCAAGAGGCTCAACCGAGTTTTAGAGTCTTTACGGATATTGCTATGCAGTGCTCCTATGGCTTCTCCAACTACTGCTCAACAAGCCTAACATTATCATTTTCTCTCCTATTCACGATACAGGCGGATTATCATCCTCTCAATCGTCGGAGATAAACCCATTCAGGCTTCGCTGCGAACTCCGAGCGCCGATAACGATGAGGGGCTGATGGCCCTATTTGGTTTTAGCGCGACAGGGCTAACCGATTAGTCATTTGCCCAAGCGCCCTGACGATGCTGACATAGCCTTTTATTGTTACTTGTTCATTACTCTGTACATACTGTACCTCCATAACATGTTAAATGACTACGTACCTTGTAGTCGTATACTTCTGCGCTATTAATGCTCGTATGCAGACGACATCGGGGTCCCTCAGCATGTGTGGTACTACGTAGCATGTGTAACAGCAGCCACGTTGTCCATGCTAGCATTACTCCGCTGCAAAAAAGCTTAAGTGCACATGACCATGAGCGATATTCTAGATTTCTTCCTTCTGTCGTTCTCCTGGAGACGGCCAGTCGGAGAATAATCCATCGAGTCATCTGCCTTGGTTCTGCGAAAGAAATTTTAAGAAAATTTAAAGCAAAAAAAAATTCCCTCATCGCTCGGCCTTTTTCCGCTTGCTCCGCGGATCGACAAATTGGTCGGAGTCGGAGGTCGGAGATGATACGGAACCCAGTTTTCAAGAATATACTACACAGAATCTCAAGGCCATGTTTAGGTTATATATTTGTCATTGGGCCATTGACAAACAACCGCGTGGTTTCTGATTTCAGATTTGACATTACATTGGTTGATATTGATGACGGGAACAGCGGCTATTGCGGAATAATCGCAATAGCCTCCTCCTGCCAAGTGATTACTTTAAAAGCTGTCAATTGACGTAGGGCGCATATGAAAATCATTTCAACTTTCTACTAGAGCCTCCAGACAATTCCGATCCCCGGAGAGCACACAGGCGCCACAGATTATTGTACTCACCTTATTTCAGGAAGAGTACTCTGTAATGGATCGAGGGAATTTCAATTATGGGGCCCCATTCCCGCGATCTGATAAAGTTATTCTAGAAAGACTCTCGATACTGAATATCGTGGTTGGGTCATAGGATCGAGTCTGTTTCCTTTTCTACTAACAACGCTAATGTGCGATTACTCGAGATGTAATGTAAATGCCATTATTTTCACTCCTGCTTATCATTGCGAGAACTTCATCTCAACTCGTTTTATTTTAGAGTTTGTTGCTCCGCTGAATTCCGTCTTTGGTACCTGCCATGAGCGCAGTGATTCTAGTCCTGAGAATGTCGACTATAGTGAATGTTTGTCACATACATGAATATAGCAACAAGGATAGATATCTATTATCTCGGTGTAGCGGGAATGTTTAAAATGGTTTGCATCAATTGATACATCAACTGATGAAAAGAATGCACATGTACCGTCTCGAATAACCTCCGAGGCTGTTTCTGTCCTCATGGAGATTGGCTCGCTTATACCGCTTGACGGCACTATTGCTATTATCGTTGACATTAATATGTACGTCATTATACATTGGGATAATGAATTTGACACTATTCCAAGACAAGAAGGCATTCATAAATGACGTATTATTATTGTTAATCGTTCCCGTCCTGTCGGACAAAAATTCCTGGTTTTGGGCTTAGCGTCGGGTTATAAGCGGACTTTGAAGCTTTACTTGTTCAAGGTTATGCCAAGAGCCCTGCAGTGATGGTTAAAACTTGAAACGTAAGCAGCCTCATTATCCCATCTTATTCCTGCAACTCTATTCAGATACACAAGCCATTTAACAAAATTCCTTGCCTGATATACTTTATTTAATCCATTAAGATAAAGTAAAAATGATCACAAAATATAACAATTCTAGCCTGCCAGATATCTGAACCTATCTGAACCTTTATCAATCTTTATGTAATAAAAGTATCGATAGATAACTAAGAGGGTAATCGTTAAGAAAATGAACACGTAGAGATGCGATAAACTTCGAAATAATTGACTGGTTGCGCTTTACAATTCTTTCGCGCCTTGTTGATGCTCCTCTACCCAGAACTTGATGTCTCACGCATACTATTCCATCAAGCCTTCCATAATATTATGGCTATTAAACATTCCGTGGCCCTTGTTATAGAGCAAGTCAAGATCCAGATCTTTTTATAAAGTGATAGTGCTAGTATGTTGAAAGCCATCTCTCTAAATATCACTGCTCACCTACCTTGATTTGTTAATGTACACAAGGTGATATAAAAAATATATTAATAAGCAATGGAGGTAATAATCTTGTAAATTAACATTTTATTTCTTTTTCACTTGGCGAGATATTTTTCTAGACCAATCAGCTCTAGCCAAAGTCCGTTGAACGCTAGATTCTGTGACGAGAATGCCTAGTATATTATTATATAAATATATCACTATCTTATTAATATATAACTCCAGTTTGTCTAATAACTTATCATAGAGCAATTGTAGTATTGCTAATATTATTAAAGGTGGCTACCCTCTATGATTTGTAGATGCTCTAGTTATGCTGTGGTGCCATGGGTTTAATCTAATGGTGAATATAAATTACTCGCTACATTTAGCTATTTTTACAATTTCGTGGTTCTATTTCCTACCTTGGATCATGCCGCGGACCGTGTCGTGCTGCCAAACCGCCAGATAGAGTGCCATGCCAGCAAGTTGAACGTTGAGTATTGTGGCGTCCTTACAGATAAGTTACACAGTAACTTGAAGTCTTGCGGGTGGGTATCCACGTGACCAGCCATTCCGTATTAGGAATACCCCCAGGTTCCTGTAGATTAAAGTGGGTCCTGAAACATGGTTCACCTGTAGATACACTAAGCCAAATACAGGACGAAGCAGATCAGTTATGCGTATCTGAATTGTGTAGATTACTAGATTCCACGGTTTTCACGTGATGTTGGGCTCCGTGGGCATGGGGATGTTTTGACGTGTTAGCATCTTACCTAATCAATCCCTAATGACTTGTAATCAGCCTCGTGCCCCGCTTTGCCCATTCCGTCTTCCTTCAAACTTGAGATACGTATTGAGTTACATCCCGGTTGTCCGCAGCCTTTTGCTATGCCAAAGACAACCTCTGTGATATATTTTGTTTCCTACTTCTGTCCCGATTCTGAGATAGAGAAATGATGAAGCGATGCCTCCACAGTCCCGCAAGGAATTCGAAATTGCGATTATCTGTGCTCTGCCAGTGGAAGCTGATGCGGTGGAAGCATTATTGGATGAACATTATGATATTCACACATACGGTAAGCAGGAAGGGGATGACAACGCGTATGCCGTGGGTAGGATCGGCGGCCACCATGTCGTGCTAGCCTTTATGCCAGGGATGGGGAATCGGAATTCTGCCAGCGTCGCCCGGGGCCTGCGAGTTAGTTTTACAGAGATCAAGCTTGCTTTACTTGTCGGGATCTGTGGCGGGGCACCATATTCGACAGACAATACAGAGATCATTTTAGGTGACGTGATCATTAGCGATAGTGTCATTGAATATGATTTTGGCCGACAATATCCCGATGGTTTTGTACGGAAAAGCGGCGTTAAAGACACATTTGGACAGCCTAATCAAGAAATCAGATCTCTCCTCAACAGTTTACGAACCTCCCGGAAACGAAGTCAGATTCAACGGCATATCATGAATCATCTGAAAGACCAAGGACGCAATGAGAGAGACTGGTGTTATCCTGGAGTCTCACAGGATAGATTGTTTCCTGCCTCTTGTCGCCATAGACATTATAAGCAAGCCCCTGGTGTAGGATGTGTTTGCATTGACTGCCATTCTAGCCAAGACCCAGTGTGTGAGCTGGCGTTAAAGAGTGATTGCCGACAACTAGGTTGTGCAGAGCAGTTGATCCAGCGAGGCCGGCTTGACGCAGGTAGACCAGAGGTCTTTATTCACATCGGTACAGTAGCTTCAGCAAACACAGTGATGAGATCAGGTGAGCATCGCGACCGACTAGCTGAAAATGCGGGTATTATTGCATTTGAGATGGAAGGTGCTGGAGTATGGGACAATCTACCTTGCATCATTATCAAAGGCGTGTGCGACTATGCAGACTGCCATAAAACCAAGGCATGGCAGTCCTATGCTGCTGCAACTGCAGCATCTTGTACTAAAGCTTTCTTGACATACTGGAGAACCGGTCTTCAGCAACAGCAACGTGAGTTAAGTGTTTTGCTTTTCTATTGGTCTGTAGTTATTATTTATATTTCCCATTTTGGCGACACAATTCCCTCGTTTTGTTCATACGGGTTGAACTAGCCCTAATCGTATACTTGTTAGTTTCGAATTCACTGGCAAATCTTGGCTTGGAAACACACCACGGTGAAGAGTTAACCGTGTTCTTACAAATTCTTCAATACCTCAAAGCGTCTTTCCCAAATCCAGATACGGATTATGACCCGACCTCTATCCGTGAGCCTATAAAAAAGCTTCTCGGCAAACATTATAAGCGATTGTAAGCTATCGCAAGATTCACGATACAACTCTGTACTAAGCTATTTAGTTCATATATCTCCTCATTGTGTCTTACCGTGTTCCTCAAGGAGTTTCTGTACGTCGATCACAGGTGCTTTCTTCAACAAATTCTAATTCAAGCTAGAGAACTTTTTGGCGCGCATCTTACGTTGTTCTTATACATGCTTATGCGATGCGGTTCGGAGGTTCCAAAGCTCTTGGTCGGCGCTGACATTGTGTTTGAAGATGTGTTTGGTGGGGAGATTCGCCTGTCATATAGAAAGTATCGGCATTGGGAGAGTTTTAATAACTTTCTCCTACATAGGTTCCTGGACGGCCGTGGGAAACAATATGTGGCCACGGGACTGTTTCGGCTTTATGACTATAAAGGGTCTCCGCTAACGAAAGAGCGATGGCAGGAATTAGTTCCAAATTCGAAGGTTAGCATGTCAGTAATAATTCAACTATCGGAGCATAATATTTGCGGTCGTTGCTTCAAGTATGAGGACACCCAAGAGCCAGGAATTGCCACATGGTAGGACCGCCTGGTACTTAATTCATTTTTACAGTGCGCTAATCGATGTTAGTTCTAATTGCGGATTGAAATATTCGAAAATTGGCCTTTCAGACACTCAACCGAAAGCTACAACACCTAGAATAACAGAAATTACAGAAAAGGATGAAATATCAGCCAAAGGGTCAGGTCAGGGAAGGAGCACAAGCGATGGGCGTATCGACTCTGCCCTTGGTTATAATCGTGAGCTTGCTAGACCAGGGTCCTCAGCGAAGACCATCGTCTCTGCACTAGGTCACGACCCTAACATTTGGGAATATATTCGAGTAGATTTCCATGTTGGATCGGATTCACAAACACTTTGTTCCGTCATAGAACAGCTGAAGGATCTTATCCTTTCGATGCGCGGAGAGTTCGCAAAACATGCTGTTCCATATCCTACTCCCGCGGAAACGATCGAAGTTCTAGCTTCTATGCGCTCTTGTTACAGTCAAATTGAGGGCTTACTCGAGCATTATCTCTTCAGACAACTCGACGACAATATATTTCTTCTCTCGCACAAAGTTGATGACTATGCCTGTCTCAATATCCAACAAATATGGAATCAGCTTCGCTATGAGGCTATGAGAATGTGGCGTGGACTTCAACCCAAAGACTATTTAAATGCATACCAGGGCCTTAGCAACTTGCTCCAATCTTGTGAAGATTCTCTCAAGGCTCTCAAGGCGTCTCTAGATCAGATTTCTCCGTCGCCTCAGCCACAGCCAGCCAGCATTGACGACGCGTTCCTTCAACTTGGTATCCGCTGGCAGCGAGTCAACCCTGATCATGACCTTGACATGGCTACTGCGATTCGCGGCTGGGAAAAGTATATCAACAATCACTTTGCTGGACATCTTCACGATGCACGAATTCTTATTAAGAACCGCACCCTCAATGCCTATTTGGTTGCTGCTATTCCCGCCGTCGACATTCCATCTGTACATACTTGTCTTGCTGCCAATTCCGCAATTCCATATCTTGAATTCGATCCACGCTCATATTTTTACCTTTTCGAGGATGACATGACTAAATCCAGACTCGTTGGCTCGACAGTTGATATTTGCCTGCGAAACCTTCAATCTACGCCTATTGAATTTGAGGGCAGCGACATTCTTCAAGCTTTTGAAAGATCACCAGAATATGTCTTTATGTGAACGATGCTTTGTAAGAACGTCGTGATACGGTATGGCATATGGCCTGATTGTTGGATTCGTATATAAAACCGGATATACATGGTAAACAACAGCTAATCGCTGTTCAAATGTTGTACAGAAAAAGGTCGAACCGGTACATACGTTTTGATGGGGTGTGCAAGCTGCTACAAGCTGCTACTCAGTCAGCTTCCACTACGCAATTGAGATCACATGCCAAGCCTCTTCGCCCATGTCGTGAAGCTATTCCCAATCCATTCCGTATTCAGCATTACGCCTTGGCAATGCCAACGATGTCGCTGGCCATGTCGATGGGAATGGGATACTCATAGCGGGGATAGATCTTGACATGTGAATGAACGAACGGCGATGCAGTATTTTCACTTGTTTTTGATGGTTTTGATTTAGTTACATATACATGTATTCAGCTCTCTCTATATGTAAAGTCCTTGACCAGTCCACCAGTCTAGTCAATATCGATCGCTATATGAGGAAATAATCCCAGGAGTCACTTGTGAAATGCCTTAGTCCGTATTGTGCATTATACATGCTTTTATATAACAACTGATTCCGATTCGGGAAGCATTCAATCATTTATTCAACTCTGACTATTAAGACTACGCATTGGACCCCGAGATTGCATGTGCATATGATACCTTTGCAGAATTGCAAACTTTTAAAACTCCTATGGTTGGATTAACCAAGGGCCTTGGAATCTATTAAGATGAATGCTTCCTACTCGGACATGTAAGAAAAAAAATAAAATAAAAATAAAAAAGGAACTTAGACGTCTAATGACTATGACCGTAGTACACGTGTACAGCTCTAAAATGAAAAATGAAATGCCGAGCGGATCTCAACTTTCCGTTAACAACCTTGACAAACACGCCGAACAGAAATCCTACTGACGCCATCCAGAGTCATCATCATATTCAAATGGATACGCATGTATCAAATAGACAAGATGACAAGGATGGCCCTGATAGTTGGGTCACATTTTTCGTCGTTGGACCCATTGGCTGTATATTTTCTGAGACATTTATTCCAATGACCAAGCTAGTTTTATTGTCTCAGCCGGCCACATGTGAAGCCCCGAGTCTGATTGCATGCGTCCATGCGCGTTATTAACTAAGTTAACTATTTCATATGTATTACGGCATATCTCCATTAGAAAAAGGTGTTATTACCAGCCCCATTTTATTCTAGAAGTCACGAGATCGATGGATCGAAAAGGACCCAGTTGTGATCACTGATTAGTTAGTGCCTGATAGGTTGCATGGCTGATTGCGTGGCGAGTTCTGGCGACTTAGAGTGAGGCTTATTATTTTTTTTTTGCTAGTCTTGACTAAGAGGGTCAGTTAATTAAGCACGTTATGGACCACGCATAACGGCATGCTGACCCGGGACATAGTTCGATTAGGGCCATCCCAGGGGCCGAGTCGAATGGATTGTGGGTGATAAGAGGGCTGTCCCGTGCACGATGGATTGACTTGTTCTTTTTAAGCGTTTTCCTTAGCTGAGAATCCTGTTTGTGATAATAGCCGTACGTAGATGCTATGAGCAAAGTTAGCTTGATATGTCCATCTGATTTCTACCATTCTGGGGTGAGAGCTCATAGAATATAAGATATTTTGGCGCGCAGTAGTTCATGCAAGACTGTCGGCGACAAACTATTTATAGAAAGATATTAGGTTAAGTTTTCTTGCCCTGTGGTCGAAAAATCTTGTTGACCGTTTTTTTCTCCTTTCTTTTTCGGTACAGTACTAGCAAAGTATGCGCTGTATAGTGTAGCACATTGGTGGCTAGCTTTCAGCCACAGAGATACTGACGCGTCAAGCGCGTTGCGGGATTGGATGTACTAATTGCATAGAAGGAAAAGGGGCGGAAGCCGTCCCTTGTCGATCAGATAGAAGAAGAAGAAGCTGAAGGAAGAAGCTTGAAAGTGCCCTGCTATAGTTCACAGTATTATAAGATGAATCAGATTGAATGAACACGCACTAGGCCGTGTCTGGTAGGTAGCGATTGTCAAAACAGGAATAGCGCCGAACCTTGTCTAGTCACTTTTAGACGCTTCCAGAACATGATTGGATTATAATATGGAGTACTAGCCGCTTTTGGGAATTCTGCAGGCTACCGTGATTGGCCAGAGTCAAATGAACCTCTTTTGGGAAGTCTTTGGCGAGCTTGGCTGCCCCACCGCATGGGCTGTCGCTATTTTTATCTTCTGTACGTACATCGAGGATTAACTATTATGTATTATTGAATATTCTACGTCCAGTAAAACTCACGGAGTATGCTTATATCGAAATCCTTGTGCAGGAGGATCGATCCTAGAGCACATGTCTCTGACATAATCTGCTGACTGGGTATTAGCTCTGAGATAGTCTGCTCCTGCTGCGATAAATCTCTTGCACCTGCACCACACTACATCAAACTAAAGAGTCAAGAGTCCACAGGTGGAGTCCAAGCGGCCGGGCCACGGCCACAAGGAAAACCCGTGTTTAGACGTGCCTTTTTGCCTTCAAGAACCAAGGTACATAGTAAGTTCGACGCTAACTAAATAACAATGGGCCGGCCCCAACGCGGAGGTCGCCCGACAGATGTCCGCGTGCAAATCTTTGTGGCAGGTGTTTGACCGTCATTTGATTGTAACATGGAACGGGAAACAAAATGGATTCATAGAACCTTCTATTATCGTTATTAGAATCCATTACGACATACCATTGATTCCAGAATCATATAAGCATGTTATGCTATTAACCTTAAGGAACCTTAATTGTCAGCTCTACTGTGTATCAGCCACAATCAATGTACGTACAAGAACCTTAATATTAATAGTAGCAACTCACATATGTCATCTAGTTACATATTATTACTCACCTGTCATTACTGACTTAATAATACTGACAGGTGAAGATCACGTAATTACGTGTATACAGAATTGGATGTAACACAGGTCGGCGAAACACGCCGGGTTTGCCGAAATTGTCGGCCCCATGCCGACCATTTAAGGTTGAAATCGTGTTGGAACTTTCAAGTTTCAGTTTGTGGCTTTGGCATCCACTTTCTGATCGGGTCCCCGCTTGACTAATTAGTTGTCAACAATTAACATTGGACAAAAGAACCTCAAAAGGTACATGTGTTGGATCGACAAGAGTCAACGCTTGCTGCTTCCGGCTTGGATCTATCCGTAGCGGCTGGCCATTTCCGGTAGTCTCTACCGTTGGCAACTTGACTGTCGTTGTTGTTGGTATTTGTTTCATGTTGATCACAGAGTAGTAGAGAGTATCAACGACCAACGGTCTGCCCCAGACTCGTATCTAGAAGCCTGTGACTGGGTCTCTCCAGCCTTTTGGCTTGGCAACCATCGGGGGCTTTGGAATCACGGCAGGGTCCTTACTCCATACGATAATCATGTCAATTAATAAGCTTATTATGACAATGCTTTTTATGACTACGATAATGCGTCCCTTTTTAGCCGTATACTGAGTAAGCTGGAAACCAAGAGGAACCAAAAGCCTGGACTTTACAAAGTACCCAAGTCTGGAGGTCGGAACGTGCAGATCAGGCATGGAACAAAGGAGGAGTAAAAGGACCCCCGGACAACACGGAGTATCCTCCCACGATTTCCTAGTGTACCGCCATGTCTATCATCTGACGCCCATCCCTGTCCGCAGTGTCCTACTGGGGCTGCAGCTAAGCCAACTTTTGAGGCCCGGGAACTCACTCCGTAGTCATAGCCTAATAGTAGTCTAATAGGCTAACTAGTGAATAGGCTAATACGTAGTACGTGCTCCTCCGTGCATCCATCAAATCACAGCGAATGCGAATACACCTCCAGTCGCAGTGCCGGCCGGCTGTTTTTCAAATCAATTGATGTCCCATTACGGAGCACGCACATAGTCACAATATCCTATAAACACATTACGTAGTGTTGTTGCAGCGCCGATCTCCAGGTAATCAAACTGAACTATACACCGTATACCCCGTATACACCGTAGAAACCGGCCGAACTACAAAGTTGAAACTTGAAAATACGGATACTCCATTGGACACGCAATAGGGACCCCCCTATTTTAACTATTTTAGTATCGACAAATCCATGTGTAGTGCAAAGACCCTTTGGCTTCAGCGCGTAATACTACTACTACTCATTACTCGCGTGGCCCAGTATCCACAGCCTCCCTGACTGGATCACTGCGGCCGCCCCCCGGCCTCTTCAGGCTTCACGGCTTCAGCCTTGAGCAGAACCACAAAGGCTAGTTAATAGTTGCGTCGCAATTCCGCTAGCCTGCTGGGATCTAGTGAGCTCTTCATCAGGGCTCCTCCGACACTGACAGCCTTTGGTGGGGCGATCGGCCGCCTCTGCTTCTTCCTGCGATAAATACTCGTCCCCGTTCGTCCCTCATCTCTGCCCATCTACACGATGGTTATGCGCATCCGTCCTGCCTCTATATGCTGTCTATCACGAACTCAATCGCTTTAATCGATTACTCTCTGCCCCCTTACGATTCCTCCCTTCCGACCCGCTCTCATCGTTTCCGAGCTGAATCGTCGTCCTCGGCCGGCTGTGCGGGCCGTGAGAATAACAACCCGACCATGTCGCCAACATCCAGCCAGCCCACGCAGATTCGGTGGCAGTTCATCGACTCGTCCAACGATAATGCCGAAAACCTGACCCAAGTCAAACGGCATGTCATGCAGGAGTTTATGCGCCAGAAACGCGAAACCCAGCAACAAGATACCTCGTCGGACGACAGCAACACTGGCGACGACCAAACCGCACTCAAGAAAAAGAAAAAGGCCACCATCGCGAAGAAGCGCCAGCGGGCCCAAAAGACACAAACAAACAGAGCCGAGAACAGTCTCAAGCCCAAGCCCAAGCCCAACAAGAGGCTGTCCGACCCCGCGAAGCGGGCTGAAGAGAATGAAGTTGCTGCTCGATTCATCACATTACACCCCGACCAATTACTGGTTTCTCGTCCGAAGCCATCGCTATGGGACTTCAACAACTCGCCAAGTGACTTCAGCGATTTCTTTGACGACACTATGGCCCCTTACAAGAGCCCGACGCCATCTGCTTGGTCGAGAACAGAGCCGTCGTCGCCCCAGACGCTGCTGAGCGCTGCGCGAACCGATCCGTTCGACACCATGCCACTGCAGCTAAATGCTCAGGATCAACACCTTTTTGATTTTTATGTGCACGACATGCCCTCTTGCTCCTATGGAGACCACTTTCGTACTGGATCTGCTCATAACTGGTACACCGAAGTCTTCGTTCCCGAAGCTATGAAAGGTCCTCTGACTTTTGTCAACACAATCCTCGTTCATGCAGCCAACACCCAGGCCTGGCTTCGAAATCAAACAGAGACACCGGAAACGCTATATTATCGACAGCGCGCCATCTCCATGCTTAGAGAACACATGCTAAAATACCCTCACGACGTATCGGACAATGCAATCACAGCTTGCATGAGTGCCGCCGCTCTAGAAGACTTTGACCCGCGCCCCGAGCGTAAAGAAATCAGCTGGATTCACATGCGACAGGCTCGCAATATGATCCGGAAACGTGGTGGGCCAGCAGCGTTTGAGAATACAAAACTGGCAATGCTGATCAACTGGCAAGACTATATCCTCGCTGGATACGACGGAGAAGAGGGCAGCTTTCACTTTGAAAGTGAACCGGTCTCTCCCGTTGCCGGTGGCTCGTTCATGCCTTCACTTCCTTCTCCTCCTTGTTCGGTATCGTCTGCCACGTTTGACTGTACCTCGTCACCGTTACCCGACACGTCTGAGCCAGAAATAAAGTTTCAGTGTGAGGAGTTTCTGGCCTTCCTCAGCCGCTGTGAACATTTGGCCGTTAGCCAAAAAACTACACTGCCTGTCACCACCGCCCCGAATCGCCATACTGCTTTCCAGCCTACGTCGTACCTGGGCAATATTTTGGCGTCTCCCAATGCGAAGCGTATGACGTCCGCCGGAGACCGGAAACAGTTCATCGCTCGGCTTGCATCCGTGATGACACTAAATGCCGCTCTGTGGGATTATCGATCATCGGTTCACAGGACTGAAACCTTTCTAGACCACATCGCATCTAGGGTGTTGGATAGCGAGGTCAACATGAGCTCATCCGTCGAGGCTCTACTGCAAATTCTTCTCTCTTGCCAGGACTTTCCCTTGGACGTATCCAACTCTTTTTCCTTTGACTCGCTCAGTCTGTGGCAGGACGAGCTAGAGCTGCCCGATTATTCGCAGTACTCTCCTTCGGCCACGTCTCCGTCAGCTCGACCATGGTTTATCGGTCGGATGCTCAAAGTCGCAAAGCGGTTGAGCTTTGACTCGTGGGTTCGTGTCAGCGAGTTTCTGTTTTCTTGCTTGACGTTACAAACCAGCGAGCCTTCGTTACATCTTTGGGAGAATGATTTGCGACATGAGATTTTGCAGGCTCCTCTGACGAGTTATATCATGCCTGCTTGGCAATACTTGCATGGAATGTAAGATAATATTTTTGGCCAATCACTGGCTTGGTCGATGTTTGTTCCACCACTCCAGCGTAGTGCTGCTTTTCCTTCTCTCCTCTTCTCTTCTTTCACATTTGCCTCTTTTTCTGGGGATATATCTTTGTATTTTTCTACGCCATGATGACGAATGAGGGTCAGCTAGATTTGGGGTATATTGATGGAGTTTCTTTCTGTTCCATGTATATAATCTATTCTGATCAACAACGACGCGCGAGCCGCGCAGATTTCTTGTTTCTTGACACCATACAAGATACGTGCTGTATTCACGGCCTGATATGACTTGTAGAACATACTGTATAGGATAGTATAGAGTCTTGGCGCCAGCGCTAAGAACTCCCCGCAGGCGCGTCTTACCGCGCGGCTGCCCTTTTCGCCCAGCCGGCCCTTGCCCTTCTTGCACGCGACAAGAGCTGCGGCCAGGCGTCCTGGCATCTTTTGTCTATCAGCAGGGAGAATTAGGATATTTTCATTTTTTTCTTTTCTTCATCTCATCCTTTTTTTCCGTCAATCCCCCTCAAGTCGCCGCCAGTCGCTGACTCACCGGGTCTTATCATTTGCGGTCCGTCTCCGCAGCGATCCCGCCGCAAGTTATTCACCCATTTATTCTCTTGAGTTTTGCGCGTGTCGTTTAACAAAGAGGCGATCAGGCTCTTCGGTCGCTTTGGGGTGGGGTTTTCTTTTCGTCTTCCTTTCTCATTTGCGGCCCTGATATAGTTGTCTTGATTTCGTGGTTTCGTGCTGGAGTCGCCGCTGCTTTAATCCGAACTTTTCCATCTGAAGACTGCGCAACGTTGGATATCGAAACGAGACAAAAACCACAGCTAATGTCTCGCGACGCCGGCGACGCACGATCTCAACTGCGCTGGTAGCCACGACCGTATATCGAGTGACCAAGAACAAGAGCGAAATCAAAAACAAAACATGGGGGTGAATCCATACGAAGCTGACCCAACGCGGGTGCCGAAAAAGGACCCGTACCTGGCTCGCAGCCCACACTACGGCCGTTATCTTCCTCGCGCAGACGATTTTACTCCCCGGAGCACTCGCTGGTACTCTGCTCAGTCAGATGACGGCTCTGTTGCCTACTGGAAGGAAATTGTGGACCGACATTGCACGTCTCAGAATTCTTTGAATGCGGTTGGGTCGCAAGAAGTGTTTGCAGTTGGTAAGGTACTTGTTCGCGTGGATCGTAGCGGTTCTGCAGACCCTGCGGCGGAGATATATGCGGCGGCGCTGAATGCGAACGAATTGGCTGCTTCGAGAAAGGCTCAAGATGCCCTGAAGGACCTTCAGGTCGCCGTGCCGACGATCCTCTTTTGTGGTACCATCGACGGGAACAATGTGGTGGTTGAAACAAGGATCCCCGGCGTTTCCTTGGAGGTCGCATGGAACTACCTCTCAGAGTTCCAGAAACAGGACTTTAAAAGGCAGTGCCAGCACATCCTGCGGCGCCTTGCGACTATCGACGAGCAGCCGCCGCTTTCTCCTTCGTACATATCTCGAGACCTGAACACCGTGCCGCAACCAGATATACCAGACGTTGAGCGCGACATCCTTTTTGCACCAAGAGAGGGCGGGGAAGAATTGATTTTTGTTCACAATGACATGACACGGTCTAATATAATATTGGACGACGACCGGGTTGTTGGAATACTCGGATGGCGGCAAAGCGGTTTCTTTGGACATGACCGGGCACAGCGCGTTCATCGTTTACTCCGAATACCCGAACGGTCGCATATTTTCGCGTCTGGCGAGAGGTCTACTCACGACCAAGCATGGGCTGACTTGTACGACGCATTGCTCATGGATGGAAGCGGTGCTCCTCGAAATCACGATCTACAATATGGAGAGCCCGTGGTGAAAACTGAATCGCCTGCTGCGAGTATTGAAAGGGCCCCCATGAGTCCCACGCTGCCGTCTGGCCATCTGGCGCAATTAGATGGTGCTGATGAGCATCCAACCCCAAAGAAGATCACCGATCTGAAACGCGGCTCGATATCGAGGGCGTCGTCGATCGACAGATCCTCACCGTCAGCACCGCTCAATCCGTCCAAACTAGGACCGAATGCCCGCAAGTCATCTTCTGTGTCAACAACAGCAACGAAGAAAGCCTCAACTGCGAAAAAAGTGCAGCCCAAGAAACGTAAACTCGACGCGCTCGAGCTTGACAGTGTCAACGGGGAGCGGCGGTCACATAGCCCGGCATCTTCAAAAGCCAGCAAAGGCTCAGGAGTCAAAAAGCCAGAGTCTCTCTCCGCCGCAGGATCACCGGCACCGGAGAGCAAAAAAGGCGGTAGAAAACGTGGCAAAAAGACGACAAAGCCAGCAGCGGCGGGGGATTCACGAGTACAGGACGAAGGCGACTGCGAAGACAGCGACGTCGAGAACCCTGATGAGATTTTTTGTATCTGTCGCAGACCTGATAATCATACCTGGATGATTGGCTGCGACGGTGGCTGTGAGGACTGGTTCCATGGGAAATGTGTCAATGTCAATCAGGAAGATGAGGAGTTGATTGAACGATACATCTGTAAGTGACTATCTTTTACGATTCTGCTTCTTCCATTTCTATGTAAGACGACGCTAACACCCGATTTTATAGGCCCCAATTGCACTGCGGCCGGCAAGGGCAAGACAACATGGAAACCAATGTGCCGATTAAAAGGCTGCAGGAAACCAGCACGGCTGTCGAAGAAAAAAATAAGCAAGTACTGCTCTGACGACCACGGCCGCGAGTTTATGCGTCGTTTGACACAGCGTCTCATTATCAAACCTAACCCCGTGGCTTTCGATCGGATACGTGGACAGAACAATAGAGATAGCCGCAGCGTCGATGGCGACGGAGACTCGCCCATGGAAACAAACGATGAGGACGATGAACAATACCAGCAAAGAATAATGCCAGAGGATCTGGGAAGCAGAGGCGGCGTTCTGACCATCGGTGACCTCAAAGCTGTAGTCATGCGCGTATCGTCTGCAGAGGAATTTCGTCGACTGGGCGAACGCCTCATTACACCACCACCTGCTCCTCCAGTTACAATATCTAAAAAGGAAGAAAAAGAAACCGACAACCCACAAAAGAAACAGGCACCAGCAGCTGAAGAATACCACTCGAGCAACAAAATGGGGCTCGACATTCACCCTCCCGGCGTCGTCTACAGCATAGCCGAGGAAGCCAAACTCCAAAAACTACGAAAACGACGCGCCGAATACCGCCGTCGTGGCGAAATGATTGCTCAACGGGATCGGTTTTTGGGTCTGGTACGCGCGCGAGCCAAGACTGTTCTGGACCGGTTAAAGGCGAAAGAGCCCAAGGGCGGATGGAAAGATATCTGCGGCTTCGACGCGCGCATGGCCTGGAATGAAGAAGAGCTTGACGAGTGGCTGCAAACTGAAGCGGGACGCAAAGCGTTTGAGGAAGACAAGCTTGAAGCCGAAGAACTCCCAACGAATGGCACAGACACAAAGATGCAAGATCCTGCCGATACTGATGATGACGACGAGGACGAGGACGAGAACAAGAGCAAGAATGTCGACGCCGAGTTCGCAGAGCTGTCGCGCGGTGTCTGTATCAAGAAAAGATGTGACCGCCACAAGCAGTGGGTGAGGCTAGTCCAACAGGACACTCAGTTTGAGCAAGCCATGCTCAAATGCGATTTTGAGGCGTGCGAAAAAGAAGCCAATGCGATTGTTGAAGGGGCTGTTTTGCGCATCTGCAGTCAACAGTAGTTTGGATACTACAGCTCTTTTTTACGTTTTCTTTTATTTTATTTGGCTCCTCTCCTTGACGGACAACTGGAGTATCAGACAGGTTACGAAAGAATGGATTATGCTTCCAATTTGAGAGATTCCTGTATATAGAGGGGAAGCAACAATACACGATGTAATAATACCAATAATATTTAACAAAGAGACTTGAATTATTTATTTTTCTTCTCAATTCCACACACACCATTTCCCAAGCCCATCGCCCGTCCGATCCTTGACAACCTCGACGAGAGCCTGGTTCTTGCGAAGCTGAAATAGCAAATGGATATCAATCGCCTGATCCATTGTTCGCGCAAGCAGAGTATGCAGCAGAGGAACCGGCTCGTCTGCGTCGTCGTTTTGGCGGGAGAAGACAGAGTATAAGCCCCCGGCGCTTTTCATATTATTGTTGTTGTTGTTGTTGTTGTTGTTCCTAGGCCGATTGACATTGCCATTATCATTTTGGCTTCTTTGTGACGCTGACAACCCCGGTGGAGGCTGAGAAGGAGGGGGAGGAGGAGGCCCCAACCCCGTCGTGTGAACCAATACAATACCCAAAAAAGAAGAATAACTGCGCGACAAATACGTCAGCGTTCTCAGCGCAGGCGTCAACACGGCGCTTCCGCGCAGAGCGTCGGAATTGCGAATGACGTTTTCGGCCATGGCGTCGAGGCCCTCGATTACGAATAGGACTGTTGATGGGGGGAGTTGCTTTGTTGTATGCTCCTCATCGTCATCGTCATCGTCATTCTCATGGCTACGAGGGTCGTTTTGGTTGGGGCTTGCGTGTCCACGATGGTGCTGCTGCTGCATCGCATACAGCGTGCCTGAGACCTGACTGATGGCGCGCGTCGCAGCTGCAAAGTCGTGGATGGTGAGCAGCTCGACATGATCCAAAAGATCAATCGCCTGGTCGCGCGACAGTGCCGCCACCGATTCTGCCTGACGGCTTGTGGCTGTTGTTGTTGCTGCTGCTGCTTCAAGAACAGCCTCGAGCAGGGAATCTGGCGAGAAAGTCGAAGAATGGCTGGGTCGGATAATGTACACTCTTGGACTTTTTCTCGCTGCTGCTGCTGCTGCTGGCTGGTTGTGTAAACCGAGAAGGTAATTCGCCAGCAGTCTTTTTGGAATCTGCACCGTAATATTTGTCAGATAAAAAGAAAAAGGTTGGAATGAATAAGAAACCCACCTGCCCAAGTAAATCCCTACCCATATCCGGATTCACCGTATTCCACTCCTTCAAATACGAAAATCCAATCGTATTTCCGCACCGGAACAAGAATCTCGACTCATTGCGATACGTCGACAACCCACAAACCTCGTCAAACGCGGGTTTCAGATCCCACGAGGAACGGCCGGCTGTAGGGGCTGATGACGATGACAATGATGAATAAGATGCAGTCTGATGATTGTGCTGGTCTCTATTGTTTGTTGCCTTTCTCATGTCGAAAGGAGCCAGGAGAGACGAGGCGAGAAAGGGAAAGGCTGGCTGGGTGGAGTAGACATCGTGGCTCGAAGTCATGGTGGTGGTGGTGGTGGCTGTTGGATTATTTACTTTGCCTGTTGGTGTAGTCCATGGTCGAGTGACGAAGATCAACTTGTAGCAGGTTCACATTGCTTGATAATCTCATGGACTGCTGAGTATTTTGATATGTATAGAGTACGTGCGGTTAAGTGAATGACGGGAACCATGAGAATAGAAGTGGGACGCTAGACTCCACGTGAATGGCGTTTACTGGGGATACATCAGAAAATAATGCTATTGGAATTTCTGATCAATCAATAATTTGATACTACTTAATTCTGTTGCTATTCGCCTGGGGATCCTATAACAGGCCATTTGTAATCAACTCCATGCGGCTTCCAGACGCCAATTCACCAAATCAGTCTTATGCAACAGGCTATGCAGCTGATACAATACCAACTATCTTTGAAAATAACTCAAAAGCGGACACAGAAACAAAACAAAAAAAAAAGGTGGAAAACAAGCAAATATAACCTAGATAGTGAACAAGAAATCTCGCTGAGTTAGAGGCTGGACGACCGTGAAAACTGAAAATCTAAATCCATCTATTCCGAGGGCATACGGCGCTCCGGGCGAGGCCGTCGAAGGCTCTTCATCCGATTCATAAAACCCCCCCCGCTAGGCTTCAACTCGTCACCACCAGTAGACCCATTTGTGGTTTCCCTCTGAAGGGCGACGCTCCTCTTTGGGCTGCTGGATGCTCGTACTCGCGTGGACAAGTAGGTCTCTTCAATTTTTGCACCCTTGCTCTCGTAAGCATCATCGTAGTCTTGGAAAAAGGGGTTTCGTTCGTTGGCTCGGTTGGAAGTAGTAGCATCTGCGCTCGAGGGGCTTCGCTGTGGCTCAGGAGAAACCATCCTTCCAGTGCTAGGTCGATTGATGCCGCCTCGAATCTTCTGTGCCAAGCTCTTCTTACGTTGGAGTCCACCGTTCTGAGACGGTAGGTTGTCGGTCTCGCTCTGGCGACGTTGAATCGCGGAACGACTTGCCGGGGTGCCTTCGAGGAAGGTACTTGTCCCGAGTCCCATGCTTTCCGCACCGTGAACGGGATCTATGCGGGCAGATGAGTCAAAAGCAGCTGTACCTTTCTTGGAGGTGCCACTGTTGTAATCCAAATAACTTTCGGCTGTGTGGCCATGGATCATGGCTAAGTCGAGATTCGAGTTGTTAGGTCCGGCGCCGCCAATTGCCATATTTTTAGAATCTTTGGGAAATGCCTGCATAGGGGCTTGTCGAGACCCTTTTCTGTTGCGGTGAGGATTACAAGCATCGAAGGGGCCGTCGTGATGGAATACTAAAGAAAGGTCAGCCCGAAGAAAATATCTCAAGGACCTGTTAAAGCTTACATCCTGTACCATAGATCGAGGTAACATCAAGCTTGTCAATCAAGTCGAGTCGATAACCTTGTGGTCGTTTGGAGCGGCTTTTTCCGTCACGTTGGCGTCTCTCGCGTCGCCTTTTGTCATCTTCAAAGTCCATGCGTCGCGGTTTCTCCATAATAGAGGACTCCGAATTTCGGCGTGGGCGAGGACGTCCTTCACGAGGCCGCGATGGGCGTTCCTTTCGATCGGGAGGGTCTGCAAAGATGTCAAAGGGATCCTTTTCACGAGACCTGTCCTTGGACCGATTCCTATCCCTTGATCGATCACGTCGAGAACCTTGGCCATCTGGCCGCCCACTCGGGCGTGATCGCGAGGAGGAATACGGCTTGTCCGGGCGAGGAGGTGGTGGACGGCGTTCTTTGGGTTTAATGTCTTTCGGTTCATAGTCCGTGGGCTTGCTGTTCAGTGAAAGGCTCTCCTGAAAGAAGAGAAATGTTAGTGTCTGAAGATCAAGCAAAACGCCCAGGGACTTACAAAAAGCTCGGCAGCGTTGCCGGTATATGGATTATTGTCACTCATGGGTGATTTGATGGTTCCGGCTGGAGCAGACTGAGGAGACAGGATCTCAGTGTCGTCTAAGAAAGGGTTGGTCGAACGAGGTCGTTCCGGTCGGATACCAGGAGATGCGAGACCAGGCGAAACGGGACTTCCTGGAGAAAGCGTACGGTTTCGAAAGGGGTTGTTTGATCCTAGGTTCACGCTGAACTGTGGGGATGGTTTGCGCTCTGCACAGATCGAATGATGGCAGCGTTAGCAATCAAATCAAAGGAAACTCATGTAGGTAAATCGAAAAGACAAGTGGAGGACAAAGACATTGGTGAAATGACAAGAGGTGAAACTGCGAGGTCGCATGGACGGGGTTCATATAAGAAAATAGGCTGAATGTGCAACAAGCCCGAGGGGTTTTGTAATTGAAGGGTCACTAACCTGGCACAGAAATTGGCGCGAGCGACATGTTGGGCTGATAGGGGAAGTGGTGACTCGTCTCAGACAGAACGTGGGTTGGCTAGATCCAGGTCGGAGGTCGGTGCGACTCAACCACAGCACCACGCAGATTGCTGAATGGTTGACAAGTCGACGCAAGCAATTGCGTATCAGCGGCGAAGTTGGCGCTTGACTGGGTACGTCGGCGGCAGTGAAGCAGGCGGGCAAGATTACAGGCTTGGAGAAGTGGGCACCAAGAGGTTTTGAAACAAGAAGAGTCTGTGATGCCCCCGATCGTGGTCGAAGCGGTTTCACCAGCGGGTGTTGCAGATGACGCCAAAAAAAAAAGAGGCCGTGCCAAACCTTTTTTCTTTCTTGTTTTTTTCCCTCTTCAAATAAAATTTAAGACTGCAAGAGAGCACGCGAGAATCCGTTGGATTGGAACTTGGGCTGGTTTCCCCGGGTGATCGTGCCGATTCTCCCCCTATTGAAAACCCTCCTTTTCCCTTTGGCTTTGGCTTCCTTTGCGATTCCGGAGAGATGGCGTGGCAACTGGAAGCAGGAGATGGAGGTGGCAGAACGATATTTGCGGTGATTATTAAATCACGGTCACTCCCTAGGACCCCCTGTTGAGACCGTGGGCGAAAACGAGAAAAGCCAAGTGGAATCTAAATTAGAAGATCGCCGGGGCGGTTGCTACTGCTAGGCACGGTATGCAAGCACGACTGCCAATCGATAAGGTGGGGATCCGCTCTGGAGGACTGGATGTGGCGGGCTGGCTGACTCCTGAGAGATGCCAGGCAGAGCGCGAGGAGTGGCCCTGATATTAGACACAGCAGGGACGAGACGAGGGATGGGCGAAGATTGCAAATATAGGCAGAGGAAGAGGGAGAGGGAGAGGAAAAGGGAGCAGGAGAGGGGACGATGGAAGCGATGCTGGGGAAGGAGCGGCGGAAGGAAGGAACAGGGGCGGCCGCGCCTCGTTGGGGCCTGAAAACCGAGGCCGCAATTTGGACAATAATACTCTGTACTGTAGTGCTTTTTTGGTTTTTCGTTCTTCTTATTTAATAATAATATTAATATTACGGCGTATTGATGCGCGTATTGAAATCTCGGATATTTCTCCACACGCATGGCTCGCTCTCTCTGCCGGTCTCGTGCAGCGTTTGGGGCAGGGACCGCCAAGGACTGGTTCGTGTATAGGCTCAAGCTTGACGCCATAAAGTATTAAACTGCCACTAGCAAAGGTAGCCCACTCAGTGAGCTCGCCAAAAGGGTCATGCACTGGGCCAAGCTGCTTACAATCGGATTAAACCATGTACAGTACTACATACATGAAGGTTCATGTGCGGGCCTCGGTCCCGGATGTCCGTATGGGGACAGCACACACGCAGCAAGTCATTACTAACTACGTAGTAGAGGAATACTGTCGTACGCAGTAGTATTAATAATTATTAATTAAAATAATTGACTTGCATGCATTGACTCTCTCACCCCACCTGGAGTCTGGAGAGTGTCCTGGCTGACCGATACGAGTACACAAATGTCTCACCTCATGTCTGGAGGTTATCTTCTCTTGTCCTCTGCCTATGAGCCTATCCCACCTTCCAGCTTCAGGACAGGGCGTCGACGCAGTCACTGGATGTGGAATGCTGTGACGTCGCGGGACGGTAGACGCGTAGACGGCAAATAGTGATAATTAGACGAGAACCCCGCCAAGCAGGTCTGGGTCTGTAAAGCCTGGCACTGGGAATTCCTCAACTCGTCGCCGGGTGGTTGCTTGCTCATGCTGTCAAGAATCTGGCTGTTGTCGATGTCTCTGGAGTGTGACGCCCCTTGCAGAACTGACCAGGCCCCCTGTCGGCGCTGACGTCAGGCTCGTGCCGCTGTTGAGGGCGTGGTGGGACAGAGACGAGGCACCGCATGCTTGAAATTTAGGCATCACTTGGGACGAGAGCTGGCCGGAGTGAGTGCGCCACTCCCGCTCCATCAATCATCATACGTAGCAATCAATTCAGTCACTGACAATGACGAGTGATGCTTTGGAGTCGCAAAGAAACCGCGAAAACAAAGACGTCGCTGCACCGACCAATAAGAGATCACACATGTGCTGACTAAGGGCCCCACCGTCAAACAAGCTGATTCCGCCCTACTCTCACCACTGATCAATTGATCTTGATGACTATCTATCCATAGCGACAACGTCCAGGCTAGCGTCTCGGTCCTGAGTCGTGGACAGCCCGGATGTGAATTATTGATTGCTCTTCTAACAGCGCAATTCTTGCCTCCTGTCTTCTCTAACCACTGCCACCATGGACACGCAGCCGCCTCAGCCGTCGCTCACGAACCCACGCTTCACTCTCGAGCTGGAATTCGTCCTGTCGTTGGCCAATCCGTACTATCTGTCTCACCTGGCCGTCAACTTCCCCAACCTCCTGGGCACATCCACCGTCGACGAGGAAGACAACAGCGACGGCGAAACGACGTCGACCTCGCGCGAAGCCCAGTCCTTCCACTCCTACCTCGCCTACCTCTATTCCTATTGGAAGACACCAGAATACGCACAGTTCTTAACCCACCCAGGTGCTACACTGCGTGCCCTGCGATTACTCCAAGAAGACTCCTTTCGACGCGATATCATTCGACCCCAGGTGATTGAAGGCTTGCTTGCCGGTGACGTGGATTTGGAAGCTGCACCGGCCCAGCAGACACAAGAAGAGGGAGAAGAAGGAGGCAATGAATTGCAAGGTTCATAGTCATCCGTAATTTATTTTTCCCTTTTCTCGACATGGCCCTTCTACCATCGGAATTTGTGGTGAGATCTACAGGTTAAAATGGCGGTAAAACGCGTGGTCCTCAAGCTCGAGGCATCTCGGCGATAAACCGAACCTTTCTTCGAATATTTATACAAACAAAACGACCTGATCGGGCTTTCATTGGATCGCAAATACCCCTACTGCGGAGCGCAAACCGTCTCGTCGATCGCCTCGCTGCACGTGTCACCGAGGAGTTGGCCAAGGAAAATCTCTCCCAACACCCCACCAAAAACCTCAGTCGCGAACGAATAACATGGATATATGCAGCACACTGGGGCTGCTATCCTCCCAACAGCCTGGTATTCTGTTCTAACCGCGAACCTCGAATGCGACATGCCATCGGTTGTGATTGGGATATATCGGGCATGCATTGGTGGTATACGGCCAGATCTATCGTTGACTTCCTACGGAGAACTATACTGTGCCTATATTTCTCACATCCAAGATACCTTGTACCTAGCTAGCCCAATAAACTCTCAATATATACGGTATAACTATATAATAAATATTTGGCCCAACCGTGGCTTTCCGCAAACGAACCCATCGCGCGCACTCCGCAATTGTTGTGCCGAGGCAGCTCCCCTCTCTTTCTCTCTGGCGCTGTTGATCAATCCTTTCACAACTGCGTATTGTCGCCGAAGACGACTCGACCTGGCCAGCACGAAAGAGGGACTTTTAATAATAATAATATTATTTCTATACGTGTGCTCAGCGCTCACTGGTGCTTGCGATCTTGAAGCCTCACTACCAATCAGGGGAAGCGGGCCGGCTGGTGACTCCCTTGCTCCACCGCACCAGCCCCAAGCCGGCTCTCTCAGGCCAGGCCACGGAACCAAGCGTCGTTCGCCATCACTTCCCCCCGATTCCTGACCCCAACTCTATCCAACTCTTTTGCCCTCTCGCGCGCTCTCCTCCATCGTGGGGCGATGATGGTGAATTGTACAGGAAATGCTTGATTCGGACTTTCGTTGTTTCTGCTCACTGCTCCCGCGACGTTACCGGTCACTCATTTTTGCCTGACCTGCACCAACCGTTACATCATCAGCCTTGTTGGACCATAACAATCAAAAAGAAGAAAAGGAAAAACCAAAACAAAACAAAACAAAACAAAAAAAAAAAAAAAAAAAAAAAAAA
>CVMT01000002.1:2928712-2976738 GCA_000985935.1 Talaromyces islandicus | reverse complement strand
AAAAAAAAAAAAAAAAAAAAAAAAAAAAAAAAAAAAAAAAAAAAAAAAAAAAAAAAAAAAAAAAAAAAGGACCTCATGACACTGATCGATATATAATACACCTTGCCCATCGTCGATATTGAATATACTGAATCCCCGATTACATAGAATAATAATCGACTCGTGGTTGGGAAAAAGGCTATATCGACAACGCAACCGGCGTCATGAATGCTGTGCGCGAATCCTGTCGCCCAAAGCACCAGGTGCTGATCCTGAAATGCTTTCCGCGCTATCAAAAGGGAGTGCTGGAGGTAAAACCGAATTCGAGCGAGCTTTCTTATCTCTTGTACTATGTCAGCACGCGCCGCAGCAAGCTGCAGAAAGTGGGCGCCTTTCTCGAGAAAAAGACTGCCAGAGATGTCTCCAAGGGAAGGATCGGGTGAGTTTTGCTCTACTTCATAGAATTTGCCTATGCTAATTCAGATTTACTCTAGAAATGTTCAGGTTGCCCTTCAAATTCTCACTGCGCTCGTCGAAGCATTGCCCCGGGAACTACCCCTCTACGCCCAGTCGGTCCTGACCATTATCGAAACTGTAATCAGCTCGAAAGATATCACCATGGTGGAAGGGACGGTTCCAACATTTGAAATGTTCTGCAGTAGCCAGGACCTGTCAGTTCTCGCAGCTGAACAACAATATGCGGCGCAATACCTGAATATTGTGCAGAGCTACGCTGATTTCGCCTCCTCGAAGACAAAAGGCCCATTGGATACCGCCAACAACCTTCCGATGAAACTGCGCCTAAAGAACATCGGCTTAAGAGCAATCAGAAGTATGGTTGGTTCCGAGTCACTCAGTGCTGATGGCGGAAAGCAGCTTTCAATCATTGTGCCGGTTATTTTGGAGAATCTATATGCAGACAGCGAGGACACGTTGGTTTCCTTGCACCTGAAATCCAAGGATTCAGACAAGGCAGAAAGTGAAATACCAAGGCATCATCGTCGGATGAGCACGGCCACTGTGTCGACCGCAGATCCACCAGCAGGAGACGCGGCTGAAGCCTCGGGTACCACTGCGGATGCGGACAAAGCCGCCGAGTTGGAAGTCCGCCTTCTTGCGCTGAGGTGCTTGGAACACATCTTTGTCGTGAGCACCAACCGTTCGCAGATCCGCACGGCAGCAGGTCTGGTCCTGGAGTTCATTGTGGACCACGATGGAAACTCAGGGTCTGAAAAGACGACGCAAGACAGCAGCGCCTGGGCGCAGTCGCTCATGGAACTGATTGCCAAATGGTGCCCGGTTCAAGATAGATTCATCGTTTTGTTCACCGCGGTTGAAATTCTGAGAGGAATGTCGGCCGACGAGCTTCCCGTCCAGCAGCAAATAGTCATGGCTTCGCTGATCGATTCGTTGTTGAAATCGCCTGTGAATATGATTGGGCTGAGTGTTATCGATGTTCTTGTTGGGTTTGTCCAACATATACTTCGTTTGCTCCAAACTCCATCTCCACCAGCCTCCCAAGCCCACTTGCCTGCTACTAAAGAGGGCGAGGCAGCGAACGATCCGACAGTGAATGACGGCGACTTGGAAAAGCCCGGCGCGAACCCTCCCCAGAGTCATCCCATGACCCCCGAGAATGAAAGATTGGTGACATTGTTGAAGCAATGCATAGGGGATCTTGCTACTCACATCTATTACGCCAATCAGATCTTTGACATGATTCAGACACTGTTGAAGCGGATCAGACCCCCAGTTTTATCAGATGCTACTGCAGGTGCAGCCACCAATAATGTCTCGGAGCCATCAACACCCGCAAACCAGATCTCCAACACCGCATATGAGCGCCATTCAGAGAACTTTTTCTATTCTGCGGATGCGAGGATCGCAGCTCTGGAAGCAGTGAAGAACATTCTTGTCGTCGCCAACCTCAAGAAAGCTGCATTGACAGGGGCAGGCATCGTATCGCGAAATCCGGTTGGTATACAGGTGTGGGAAGGGACACAGTGGCTTCTGAGGGACTCTGATCGCCAAGTGCAAACTGCTTACGCTGAAGCCTTTCTTTCTTGGCTTCAACTCGAAACCAGCAAAAGCGATCTTCAAGTGAAGGACTCAACCAAAAAAGTTTTTCGGTCTCTATCTAAAAAAGAACCGGCCGGAGGTAGAAAGGCCTCGACATCTTCAGCGGTCACCGATAAGAAACCAGCTTCCGTATCCTCGAATTTTCTACAGCTTCTTCACTTGACATTATATGATATCGCTGTCGAATTTGCTTCAGTCGAACCGCAGATATTTGTTGTTTACCTACTTCTTGTGAATTTGGTTGAGCACCTTGGCGTCAATGCCGTCCGGTTTGGCTTACCTATGGTATTGGCACTACAGGAAGTGGTACCGCCAAGTGAATCTCTCAGTTCGGCTGACGCTCAGGTTAACATCGGAAGTTTGGTATACGGCTATCTGTCGGCCTTGACCGAAAAGTTCGATTTTGAGACATCCAAAGTTGGGGCAGGGATCCAAGCCGAGATTTCGAGGCGCAAGAAGCGCGGCGCATGGCTTGAATGTATTCAGCTTCCACCTTTGTCATTGAGCCAGATCCCCGCCAACGGCAATAAAGTCAGCAACTCAGACATTGATGAGCCCTTCCATATCTTTTCTGCAACTGAGGATGTTGTCCGACAAGTTGAGAATGCCTACACTGCATCGCTCATTGCCGCGCCCCAAAGCCCGCCAGGCTCACCTGGAAGAAACATTACTCCCCAGGTCCCAGGCCAGGCATTTTCTAACCCGAACCAGGATTTTAAGTTGCCTGCAGACATCAAGGAAGATATGCTCTCTCCATGGTCTAGAGACGCCAATTTGGCCATTCTGGAGAAGGAAAAGATAAAGGCTGCATCTCTGGCCGGTTCAAAACACGCAAGCTCAGCCAAACGAAACTATGGTTCTTTAAATGGCTTCGGAAGGGATTCACCCAACCGAGACTCGTCTCCTGCCACAGATCGTCAAGATACTAATGGTCCCGACGCCTTTGGTACCAGCGTTTCGGGCTTCCAGGTGCCTCGTTCGGCTAGCTTACCAGATCGCTCGCTGGCGGGGTCTAACAGAGATTCGACGATCCGTGTCAACGATCTGAAAAGAATGCTGACGGTTGGTGGAGGCTCGAATGTCCGTCGATCGAGTCCGCTACGTGGCCGCCTGGATGCCAGCAGCGCTAGTATTGCAAGTTCTAGTAGCGAAAGCCTGATCAGTGGGACCTTTTCCACGTCTGATTTTGGAGCGGAAAGCCGACCACAGTCTATCCGGGACAACGGAAGAAGCGCCAGTCGAGAGGGCCCGGAAACCCCGAAAGCTGCACGAGCCACTTCTCCCTCGGGCAAGAATAATAGCAACGAAAACTCGTTTACAGATCTCGGCGATGATATCCCACCTGTTCCACCGCTGCCTTCTGGTCTGGCGATCCCAGGGGGATTTCCTGAATCTAGTTCCAACGTTTCCCGACAAAGCTCTGTACGTTCAGACCATCCTTCGCCTTCGCCGACGACTGTGAATTTTGCAAGAAACACTCTCGTGAACAAGAACAGCGGACAGCTAGGAAGAACGCTAAGCGGAAAGAAGAGCCGGTCCAACAACAGCCTGAATGCATCCGCATCACGAAAGACCACTCCCACCGCGATCGTCTCGCCTGCTACTCCTAATGCTGCACAGCCCCCCAGCTCCCGACTCGAGATCGACAAGCTGCTCGACGGCGTTTTGCCGCAGGAATCCAGCCCGCACTTTGATCATATTCAGTTGACGTTGGAAACACCGGGCTCGACAAGGGGGAAGTCTCGAACGCTGGAGGATCGACGGAAGATTACCAGTGGTATCGGACGGCCTCCTTATTAGAAGGTCATTCGAGTTGAACTTTCCCCTCCTCCCCCTTTTACTCTTTCTCTCTCTTTTTTTCTTTTAAAAACTCGTTTACATGCTTGTACATACTGATTTGTCTTTCTTTTCTTTTCTTTTTTTTATCCCTTGGCGATTCTACCTTTTGATAATCAAACTTGCTGTTGCTGCTTTTTTATACTTTGATTACTGTATCTAGCTAGACTTTATTATGCATATGAAGCCTCGAAGTTTGTCTTGACATGGAAGGGTATTTATATCAACCAAGGGGGACACGGAAATGGCGGGCAATTGTAGTTAGATCATAAATAAAAACATCAATCAAAAATAATTAATATAATCAACCCTACGTAAAAGCGACTAATTAAAACAGAGAGTCGATTTGCTTATAGGGATGTGTTGCTTGTGATAAGGTATATCAATTGATCCGATTTATCAATTGATATAGAATATATATATATATATATATAGTGAATCCATGTCAGTTTATACAGAAATAAACTCGCAGACCTTCATGTCTTAATCGTCAAGCTTACCCCTTGAGGCAATAAATAACCATATTCCCTGCCTACATATGCATCATCTGTCGATAGAAAACATGTTTCTCAATATGTATGCACTTTCTTCATACCCTTTAGTGAAAAATAACATTGCTCTAGCATATCGCTCAGGGGTTTTTGAGGCCCTGCCGGTTGGGGTCTTCCCCTATATCTTCTAGCAAGATATGCTGACAGCCATTCTAGCCTCTCGAGATGCCTTTATATGTTGATTGAGAGCTTTAGCATGAACTCTCTCTCCTAATTTTGTTTCAGTGATTGGGGTTTCCGCTCGACGAGAGCATCGAAACGTTCTTGCACCGTGGCGATCCAAGCCCGTTTTGGGTATCGAGCAGATGATCGGTATTTTGACGGAGAAGATTAGATCAAATCCTGAACTGATCGTAATTGATGTCATGTCGATCTACGGGCAAAAGGACTTCGATTTGAGGGGTTTTGCTCTTGAAGGTTTATGTCGACTTCGCCAATGTTTTCAAATTGATTTCGGGCGTGATTGCGACTCAAGAAACCGTAATCCATCAACACCATCTGAGAAGTGAGATGAAAGTGGGAAAAGTCACAGATTAGCAGTGCAAGGCCACAGCAGTACGGCCTAGTCCAGCAGGTGGTGGAGTCGCACCCAATTTTTCTTTCTTCTGAATGTCTTGCTACAGCCGAGACAAGAAAAGGGAATCTCCTTTGTGTCATGGCCCAATTCCACCATATCTGCTTTAAGAGGATAGTCACCCGGTTTCACTTTCCAAGCAAGCCGCAAAGAACTCTGGAAGAGAAGGCCCAACGGGCTATTGTGCCTATCTCGATAGAGAACATCAAATCCTGTGACTGTATCCTCATAGGCACAGCAGACCCGCGAGAACTACGGCAATTCATGGAGAAGTATAACGCAAATGTCTCCAAACTAGGTTTCGAGGGTCGGAAGAAACGAGAGGCGGTCTTGGACCAAGAAAGTCTTGAGCAAATCCTATCCACAGATAGGTATCATGTCAAAAACTTACCGATTCCACTGGGAGCTGTTCGCTTACTGAGGAGCACTGTGGCTACCTCTTCTCGAGGTAGCCGATACGCCTTGCAGCCACAGCTTCTGCAGGTGCGTGATTATTTATCAGACGAGGCAACTTTGGAGAACGGCGTTTCATTGCAGGATATCACTAATCATCGTCTATACTCATGGCCGATGCAACAGTGCGCATATGGTGAGAAGTTCGCCGAAAGTCGAGCCCCCCTTCGCCCATGAACCCCTGGGCGGTATCTCCCCACTCTCGGAAGCCATCGGGCTCCGGAGAAGTTTTGACAATTACTCTGTGCTGAGTGAGCCAGGGATTTTACAGATGTGCAGCGAAACTTACGAGAATTGCATCAAGTCAAAAATTTTTTCGTGAACTTCTCATGTTCGGTTGCTTTCAAAACACCTGGATTTAGCACCTCTTCTAAAAGTCCCATCAACTCATCACTTTTCTCGGCCAGTGCTTCGACATCCCGCTTTTCACCAAATATTATATTGGTCAATCCCTCTAGCGATATAGTAGGGATCATCGATTGGCAAAATGCAGTAATTTTACCACTCTGCCTGTGTGCTGTTTTACCGGGGCACTTCCAAACCTGGAGTGACTCTATATCGGAAACACTGGAAAAGCTAGATGTTCAGTTACCAGAAAATTTTCATATGCTCAGACGAGATGAACAGGGGTCAGTACAGGAGACGATGCGGAGACGCTTGGTTCACTTTTACTATGCCAGGTTGACCATGAAGCAGCTACCTGATCACTTTGATGCTTTAAGAACCGAAAATGCAATGCTCCGTGCTAAGCTATTCAACTGTGCAGGAGCACACTGGGAAGGGGACTCTCCATCTCTTCAATACGCAATGCTTCAAGTGCACCAAAACTGGCCAATGACTATTGACACCGGGACTCCTACGCAATCCACCCCGTGTCCTGTGCAGTTCACAGAAGATGAAATAAGGCAGTGCATGACGGAAATGTTCAAGAACAAGAGAACCTGCGAGAGTTAACTGAAATGAAGAATCTAGTTGGTATCGATTCTCTCGGATGGGTTCCTGATGATGAGCATCTCGAAAGGTCAAGAAATATTGCCAAAGAAACCAAAAAGGGCCTGCTAGAACATTTACAGTCGGAAGCGGAGCGAACTACCTTGTATGAGCACTTTCCATTTGATGACCACGAGGAAGATATATAGATAGGTTTGTACCTTTGCCCGTTCCGATATGGTATGGAGTCGGTCTTTGAGGTATGAGCATTAACGAGAGTTCTGCTCTAGATCATCAATAATTTATCATGATAAGATCAAGATACTAACAATACTGGCTTCTAGTATAGCTACAATATCTAATATATACTGCTACTCTCTCTATAGTGAGATAGAAGTAGGGACTCCTATATATAGACCAACGACCGTGAAAAGCCTGAGGAATGCCCTAAAACGAAGAGCAACCCACTTTCGATGCTGCACTGCTCAATCAATCAATCTAGGTTCATTAATATCTATATCATATCTCCACCCACCTTCATGTGAGTCGAGACGAAGCCAGATCCAGGAGGACCATGGCCGTTACACTTTTATAATAAAATAATAAACGACCAAGGATTGTGATTGACTCCACCCAAATTTGGCGTAGACGATAGTCTTCGCATTTCCAATTGATATTTTTGTTGCTGTTGTTGTTGATTTCAATTATCGTCTGGTGTAGCTCTGTTCCTTTTACCCTGTGCTATGCTGACGCTCTCCTAGACTAAGATACAGGTTGTGCTTCTTCATATTATAAGCTCTTGGGCGTAGACAATAGTCTTCGCATTTCCAATTCATATTATAACTTCAACAACATCAACGACTTCTGCAACTTCCGCTACCTCGGCAACTTCCGCTACTTCCGCTACTTCCGCTACTTCGGCAGCTTCGGCGGCTTCAGCGGCTTCGGCGGCCTCAGCAGCTTCAGCAACTTCGGCAACTTCGGCAACTTCGGCAGCTTCGGCGGCTTCGGCGGCTTCAGCAGCCTGCGCGGGGACATCGCCAGCGTCGACGATATCTCCTCCCGGATTCAAATCTGCACCCTCAGCCTCAACCGCCTCCTGTTGTGCTTCCGCCTCTCCAGCATCGTCATTGGCCTGGTCTAACGCATCCCGGTTCTCTTTTGTAGGATTTCGAACCCATTTGATGAGAGCATTGATCGCCTTCAAAGTGAAATCGCCCAGGACAAACGTCAGAATGCCCACCCCCAGATTGATGCCAATGGTCTTCCACTGTGCCGCAGTCATCGCATCATTAGCGGCCGTGCCCGGGGAGCTCGAGCTGCCGATCTGGCCGAACAGGTTGGCAGCAGTAGGCGGAGCCTGACCGCTCTCCCAGTACTTACCTGAAAACTGGTTCCCGGGCGCAGGATTCTTCTGGGTTGGGTTCTTATTAAAGTAGAAGGAGAGACTGGCATTGTTGGGGTTGCCATCGGCCGATGACCAGCTGATGGTCTCATTCTGGTACGAGTACTTCTGAATCTGTTTGCCCTTGTATGTCACCGTTGGGTTGGTTTCGTCCCCAGTGATGGCCAGTTCGCCCGCCTTGTCCCAGGTGCCTGATGAGGACTTGAGATAGGTCTGGTAGGTATCTAGCCAGGCGGAGATGGGTGTGGGCTTGACCGGAGTGATTGGGTCTGGTGGCGGCACCTCTCCGACTTTGCCCACGGTGTTATTCCCCGTAGGTTTCGAGCTACCTTTACGCCAGTAGAGGCCGTAGAACTGAGGGCCGATATACGACCCAGGGGGTAAAGGCTTGCCCGTGTCGTTGGTAAGTAGTTGAAAGTGGAGCATTGCGGATGAGGGGTTCCCATCTTCGACCGTCCAGCTTAGTTGGCTCGAAGAGTAGCTCCAATTAGGGATCTTGACACCATCCACCAAGACCGTTCCTTTCTGCAAGAGGAGCTGCGGGCCGGGTTTGCCATCCACGTTGGTGGTATATTTCCCATCGTAGCTGTCTAGATTGCGTGACAGCTCTTGCTTGTAGGCCTCCCCAATTGCCTCCGGGGTTGTGTCATAGCCTTGGGCCTTTAGCCACTCAGTTATCTTGTCGATACCATCGGTCTTATTGCGGTTCTCTTTGAGGATCTGCGCGTACTGCGTGGCCAAAGTAGGGTTGCGAAACTCGTCCTGGACAAACTTTGTGGCGATATCCTTGGCAGAGCTCTTCAGCACTTGGCGGATCAGCCCGGTGCTAGCGAACCGGAGGGCCTTCTGTTCCGGCTTTGTGAGACCATCGATGCGCGCGATGAACTTCTCACGTGAGGACCGGAACTTCAAGACATCCTTGGGATTCAGGGCTAGCGACTCGAGTGCCTGATACAAGGCGGGCGATGCGCGTGTCTTGTTGTAGTTGGCAGGGTCTTTGTGCGCCTTTAGGGCTTTGATAGCCGCCAGCTCGCGCGGGCCGTACGGCTGGTCAGGTGCATAGGGTCCGAATGAGGCCGTGGTAGTCGGTCTAGAGACCAGCCCGAGGGATTTGGCTGCCACTTCGTCCGGCTGGAGTAGATCCTTGGGTGGGAGATAAAAGGTGGAAATGCCGGTAATCCGCTTGGCTACCTCCGGCTTCACGAGGTCCTGGATTGCATATCGGTCCCGGATGGGAGCGGCGAACGTCAGCTGGGATGCGATGTAATGCACCACGGAATGATCGGGACCGTACACCTCTAAAAGGTGTTGGACGAGGATCTCGAACTTGGTGTTTTTGAAGCCTTTGAAGTTGAACCCTAGATCGCCGACGGCGCCCACCTGGAAGATGATGACGTGGCAGTCTTTTGCGATGGGACGTTTTCGCAAGAGCACGTCCGTTGCCTCTAAGGTCTGACATCCTGGTCGAGACGGGTCAATGAGGAGGTCAGCGTAGAGACAGTCTTCCGCGGACACGCCAGGCAACATGGTAGCTTCGTAGCCCTCGCTGGCGGCGATGCTCACGGCACGATGCGCAGGATTCACAAAGACGCCCGGGTGTCCGTAGAAGACGCCGACCACGGAGAAGCCTTTGCGCACTTCCTGAAGTATAACCTCTGCCATCTGGGTGTACGTCTGGTGACGGGGCTTGCCATCACCGTACAAATTGTAGAGATCCACAGCGTTCTTGTTATGGCGCTCTATGAAAGCATCCGTTCCGGGGTCCGCCACGCAGTAAAACACCTTATCGGCGTGCTCTATATGAGCCACTGCCTCCAGGGTGAACTGTGAGATGCTTCGGATCCCTGATCCAACAATCACTAGCTTCCCCGGGCGGAAGCCATGCGAGGCTGGTCTGTGGTGCTCGCTTGTGCTCATTTTGACTGTCGGTCGAATGAGTGAGAATGGATAGCTTAAGACTTTTCAAGTTCTTTTTATGGTTATTCGTAGAACTAGACTTTTTAGTAATAGCACTGTAATGTTATTAGAACTGGATTGCACTGCAGCCAAGTCAGCTTTATAGTCCCCATCAGCTGCCTCACTGAACCAATTAGACGTTTTCGTCTGAGTATCATATCGAAGTAGCAAAATGTCGTCATCCTTGTAGTTGTAATCTTCCCATTAACGGGACTGTTGCAGCCGTATCTGGGCTACGAGTAAGGAGTTGTAATAAGCTATGACGTGTTGCAGTTTGGATTTGAGCAGAGCTATCACTGAGACCGTCTTCCCCTATTGGCTGCATTCAGTTATTTTCTATCAACAGGAAATTCCATAGGCAAGGGTAAGCAGTTACCATATTTGATGACATATTTAAGTATTTGGATACGGCGGGGCTGATTATCACCAAGACCGTTTCTCTATCGACGCGAGCGGTCTTGGATTATTTTTTCCACTTCATCATGGCGTCAAACTGGGCCACAGGACTGCTTAGTATGCTATGGTGGCCAAGAACCACATTCGTGGAGGCTGTAACTAGGTCCTCCTGGATGTAGAAACCTGTTCTTGAATATTTGCTGTTTCCAGAATTCGCATCTCTTGAGCATCAGACCTAGGAGACTCGATGCCCATATCAAGGAAGGATTTACCCCTATCAATACTGCTTTAGTCTTCTGTGAGAATATTTTGCCCAGCGTAATATGCAAAGCTGATTGGAGGGACATTGCGCGACTATTACTTGACATGTTTAGCATGTGGATGGGGTTTTCATGATGGTATGGAATCGGTCTTCAAGTATGAGCATTAACGATGGCTCTGCCCTAGGTCATCAGTGAGTCATTATGGTGAGATCAAGATGCTAACGATGCTAGCTTCTGGTGTAGCTATAATATCCGAAACATATACTACCCTCTCTTCAATGGGGTAGAAGTATTAATGAATCTTTCTTATACTTCACTTGTTACATATCAAACATATTAACTAGCACTGAATAATTACTATATATGTAGAATTTAGAAGTGTTAGTCATTATAAGATGTGGCTTAGGAATGACGGGAATGCGGGACGAGCCGAAAGCTTTTTACAATTAAAATTCCGAATGTTTCGCACCACACAGCTGCCTCTTTGCTCAACCACCACAGAAACTAAATTCCTATACGTCATGAAATTATGGAGGAGCGATGATCTATTCCGCGGAGTGTGTCAAAGGTTAGCTTGGCAGGAATTCTGGCTTCCGTTTTCTGTTGTGAACTGCGACGATTCATTTACGGCCTTGACCATCCTTTGGGTATGTCATGGGATTATCAGCCTCCAATGGCTTGGAGATCTAGCATATTTGCTTTGTAGATAGACCCACAAGGTTGCGTACAGTCCTCATCAAGCCTATGTAAGCAAGTAGCTTCATATAAGTGCCGATAGAGATCAACAGCTGTATTACGTCGTTCCGAACTATGAAAACCTATATCGGTAGCATGCAGATCTTCATAGAAGAACGCGGATCATTAAGTAACTACGTACTGTAGTATTATTTCATTGACATCTTACACTGATGGTGGGGACTTGATAATAATAGTTGACTCTGATCCTTAAAAGTGATGTTTTAGCAATGCTCATTCGAGTACGACAAAAGGAGCTAAAAATTCTTATTCTTGTGTTATATCCTTAAATTTCGGTGTTATTTTACCCATTTTGTTTGTCATTCAACCCTTTAATATCGAATTGATATCCTGACATGGCGACCGTGGCATGCGGAGGACCTTCAGCTATTGATGTAACGTACTTGGGAGTACATAGCAGCGTTAGGTTAAGACGTGTCAAGTGATTTATCTTCCGTTAATGTAATGTGTTCATCTGCAGCATAATCAAATGATCTCATGGAGCATGGCACATACCGGAATGGGAACAACGATTGGAGAGGCATTCCACTGCTGCTTTCAGAGGATCTACCCAGACATTCGCTTGCGCAGTGTCTCGAATCTTTAGAAAGAAGAACGTGACGTGGCTATTACGTACTGAATAACTCGGCGAGAGTTAGAAAAGTGTGTTGTGTGTAGGCTGCGAAAGGAATGAATGAATGCGGATATAGGACATATTCATATTTGCACTCTGCGATTATGAATAGATGAATATCTTATTCGCGCAAATAAGCAGGTACCCTTTCCACATGCAGCCTATGGCCGCAAAAGGCCTGAGGAATGCCCTGAAATGAAGCGCAACCCACTTTCGACGCTGCACTGCTCACTCGATCTTCTCTCAGGTACTCGTGCGTATTCTCTGCACTCGGTGCTGCACGATTGGCTACATAGTACTGTATGTCTCGGATCAAATCCCGTTGTCTCTAGTTCTATTTGGCTTACAGCATGACATTTCTTACTTACCTACCAGTCTTCGAAATGCCGACCGGCTTTTGATATCTATTAGCTCAATGGTCAATTGCAGTAAAATCCCAGTGTTCAGAGTGATTATTTTGGTGACTGCTTGTACACAACTTATATACCAACGACGAAGCCTTGAATCTTATCTTAATTTTTATTTTCTCTCTCCCTTGCTTTTTAGACAATAGTTAGTGATTGCCGGATTTTCGTGAGAGATCCACATTAAACGCCGAAAGCCGATCCTTTTTCCCTTTTCGGAAAATAACACTAAGAAAATGACATAGATTCTAAGACTACTCACTTTTTCACACTTCTTTTTTCTTTCCTTCGTATCTAGATGCGGTGAGATATTCAGGCTCTATTTCACATCAGGACATTCTCTTGTTTTTTAAACGCTCCACCTGAGCCGAATGTCGGTAGTTCCCCCGCATACATAGCAACCAGTTTGACGCTTACCGGTCTCTTATAAACGTCTCACTCTGGCATCTCGAATATGGTCAAAGAATGCCACGACAAAGGGCAAGATGGACTGACCCCAAGCCAATGACTATTATTACAGGTCAAACTCATTCTCCGTCGATAGTCCCACGTGCTGACACTGTACCGCCCAATGGTGGCTATGGATGGGTGTGCACTGTAGCAGCTGCAATGATCAGTGGCTATCCTTTGTTGGGGGGGTAAACTCAGCTTATGCTATCTTTCTGGCAGATTACCTCAAAAGAAAGGCAATCCTTGGTGCTAACACGTCCTGCGTTTCGTGCTCCGGGACGTATCTACAACCAACAGTTGAAGAAAACTCGAAGGACTAGAAAACAAAAGCTCATTGTAAACGGGTTTATGGAGGTCCACAGCCGACTCCTAGAAGCTTGTGTTTGACTGGATATTCTTTTGGACGCCCTAGCGTTCGACGGAGACGGGGACATGAATAACTCGCAACTTATTCTAGTCGATCCGAAGCGGGGCTTCAAATGATATGGTGGTGGAAATGGCGTCCAAGATATTGAACAGCCATGAGAGGAAGCCTTAAGATTACTATCTACGTGCCTCGATTTCTGGCGATATCATGGAGTGATTTTCAGGTTAACCACGATAGCGGAGCAAGGGTTTCGCAAGCAATGATAGATAACAAAGAAGCGTTGTTGCCAGACACACCAATTTACATGGAAGACGACTATAGTTTCTGAGAGTTCTTGGTTCCCCATTTGCTGCTAGAGATAATGTTGTGCAACCCCTCCAACAAGTAAGGTAGAATCATTGAGCAGATTGGCCGACTAAATTCCAAGTCTGAACACATCACGCAACAGTTGCAGCATAGATGCCCAAAGCATACAACTTTCTTTTTTTTACAAAAATTTACATTGCCCCCCCCTAATTCCTTCGCTAGTTCAAGTTTCTCGTTTCCAGGTGCTATACATTCTTTGGTATATTCGAACCCATATATAATATATTTCAGTCATCTTCGGGTTATGCATATTTTTTCTTATGAGTACCCAAAATTTTCAAATTTGATACAGCACTTGAGGTAAAGCTCCTATTGCATCGTTATTTCTACTACTCGATCAAGTCTTCTGTTACACCTGCAACAATGCGACCGCCCCGAAACGCAAGATCAAGCGGGCGATGGTCTATGTATCCGACTCTTCATGACGAAGTATCGCAACTTCTAGAAGAGAATGATCTTTATTTTGACTTTCATAACGACGACGATGCTGAAGCTTGCATCAAGGAGAAGGACACAAATATAATGGGACGCTTTGTATGTCGCAACAACAGATGTCAGTCCAATGGATGGTCAAGCAAGAAGATTGCCATCACCATTCGAATGTACCCAGAAGGCGAATACAACGCACGAGTTTATCACCAACGCTGCAAGGTCTGCAAAGACCTTGGTTACCCAATTCTGAACGAATCGTATGCCGAAAGAGTTGTTTACCGTCTCAAAAAATGGAGTGGGATATATGTGGAACAGCCTCGATACTCAACTGGAAGCAAGAAACCCCACAATCGCAGTTTATGTGAAGGATGCAAGGACGGCCATTGCAGTGACCTGCGTGATGATTGGATTGAAAATGAACAAAATAGCTACGTAGGACGGCTGTTTTAACAGCTATTCCTTTTTGTGTCTGTCACATTAGCTTGACAGGTTGTTCTACATCCAGCGCAGTAACGGTAATTTTACTTGAAATTTCAATGCCTCATCATATAACGATACGGATCACACTGATAATGCGGATCTGGTCGGGGCAGTTACACGCGCTATGAATCTGAAATTGCTGTTGCTTTTCCATGGATTATGGTCTCTCTCGAATATGACGAGAAGAGTCTCCAAATCGCTTTTCCTTAGCTTTGATCGCTGCAAAGAATTTACTTCGGGTGTATTGGATAACTTCTGCGTTTGGCATGATAATCGTAAGAATCTACGGAAATCCAACAGTTGCCCTGCCGGAAAATTAACAAACACTACTGGCATTTAAATAATTTACAAAATTTAAAATATCTAAGTCATGAAAATCATTTTATAGTATATTTAGGTATATTGTATATTTATGCAGTTCTTAAATAACATTGAATCACTTGTTAAATAGATAGACTAACTCGGGCACATTGCGATACATGCAAAGAGAAAACATTGGACCTTGCGATACTCAAGCTGCTCGAAAAAAAATAAAAATAAAAATAAAAATAAAAATAAAAATAAAAATAAAAATAAAAATAAAAATAAAAATAAAAATAAAAATAAAAATAAAAATAAAAATAAAAATAAAAATAAAAATAAAAATAAAAATAAAAATAAAAATAAAAATAAAAATAAAAATAAAAATAAAAATAAAAGTCGAGACACTAGTTGACTGAAAAAAAAGCAGCAATCTTTGACTGATCGGGGGTTATTGGTCTAGAACCGCAATACCCCCGAAGCCAAAAATCAGCCTCATTCGTGATAAGAAAGTGGGAGGAAGAGGGGGTGTTGGAATGACTCATTCCAATGGACCACTGACAATCTTGCACGGATTTTCTCCGTTCCACCGCTACGATTTCGAGTGTAGTATGTATAAGATCGCCAGTTATCGTCGTAAATTGAAGTGGTAGAGCTCTTGTGAACCAGGTGTGGGTGTACACAGCGCAGGCACCAGTCCCGACGTTGGTGCTACCAAGTAGCTCAACCAGTCACAGATCCTCAACTGATGTGTTTGTTTGTTATTTGTTGCTTGGTTTGCAAACTAACCAGCCATGAGGTATCCAGAGATACTTCCCCGACTCGCAGAAACAGTTAGTTTGGCTTGCTCTCCACAGTGCTGCAGCCTGGTTACTGATTAGTTCACTGTGACTCAAACAAGAACTGCTTTGACGCTGCAGGACAGCGCGCTCGCAGCTTCGGCATAAATAGGGCCTGCTGTGCGTCTCTGTTTCTTTCTCCTCAGTGATAAACTCGTTTGTAACGAATCTCTTCTCTTTCCTCCCGATGAAATAACAATGGGCTGCTTCCACTCCAAACAGACAGAGGAGACGCAAAACAACAACTCCAACAGCGACAACGACGAAAATACACCCAAGATGGAATGCCGGATCTGCTACAACAAGATCCCCCAGCCGCTACAGGCCACCGTAAGTCGCCCATGTAAGAAGCATCGCAGCCCGACCTGTGACGACTGCATCCGCACCATGTTTCTGAACGCCTGCAAAGACGAGTCCCAAATGCCGCCGGCCTGCTGCAACCCCATATCCACCAGATACGCTCGTCGCGTGCTCTCTCCCGATGAAATGGCCCTGTTCGAGGAAAAGTACGAGGAATGGAGCACCCCCGACCGGCTGTACTGCCCTGTTCCAACGTGCTCGGCATTTATACCCCCACGTCTGTTTCCAAAGACAGGGAAGAAGCCATTGTTGCAGGGAGCAAAGCAGCAGCAGGCTGTGAGTCCGGCTGGAGTTCAGACCCCGCCTCCCACCCCTCCGGATGAGGAGGCTTCGACTACGGTGTCGTGCCCCCAGTGCTCAGTTCGTATCTGTTTATCATGTAAGCGACTGTCGCATCCGGGGGACCCTTGCCCTGAGGGCTCTGACATCCCACCGGAACTGCAGGCGCTCTTGAAGATCTTGGGTATCAAGAGGTGTCCCAGATGCCATGCAGCAGTACGCCGGCTATACGGATGCCCGCACATAAAATGCCGCTGTGGTGCACAGTGGTGTTGGTGGTGCACTGGGCCGATTCAGATTTGCCAAGTTAAAGAGTGCCCCCTTGAGCTGCGAGGTCTGGATGAGGAAGAGGAAATGAATTTCGCGGCAGACCAGTATTTCCAAGCAACAAACAATGCTGATCAGCACGAAGGCACGATTGCACAGCAAGAGACAGATCGTATTATCAACCTGGACGCGGGAAGCAACTGGGATGAGCAAGGCCTGGATTTGGGCAGAGAGCCGATCGCCAACGAGGTCCATCCTTTTACTTGCCAGCACATGTGGGATGAATCCTACTCGGCCCTGCATGATTATGCCGGAAAAAACCAAGAGGAAGAATGTGCACGTTGCTGGCGACCCCTGATTCCGTGTCCAGAGGAGTATTTTTACCTCGGCCTGGGAGAGTTCTTGGATACTGGGGCAATCAAAGAGACCCCTGCGGACGATTTTCCTCGTACTGAGGATTTTGCAAATCTCTGTCGTCGCTGTGGTACCGTACTGTGCACTGAGTGTCGCGAGCTGGACCAGTCTCAGCAATAGCACTGCACAGTATATCCCTTATTAGTACATATTATCTAGCCTAATCTTCTTCACGACAATATTAAAGCGTGTACATTTGTTCTGATATGCTTCAATCTGCTTTACGTGTCTATCCACCAAGTGCTTTGCTCTGTGTCTGCTATGGCCGGTACTCATCAAATGAGATGATAGAAACGAATCCCCAGTAGGCAGCCAACTATCTGATACCATTAACAACAAAAGACCATTCCACCGATGAGTCACCCTTTGGGGCAACAAAAGAACAACCAGACCGCTCTTCACATAGCTAGCTAGCTGGTTTTTTTCCGATGATAGCCATTTCCGCCAAACCGCTTTTTCGGTCCTTCCAAAATAACTTGCCACTCCTGAGTAAAAACGAGTCCAATATGACTCAAAGCTTCGATTTGAACAAAGACAAATCCTTCCCGGCTGGCTTGCGAGATGTAGTAACGGTATCTCGGTCCTGCCTGTGGATATGTCCCACCTCGCTCTGTCCACTCCAAAAGGCTCTTCATCGAGCTATTACTTCCGTCGGTCTTGGTTCTTTATTACCATATAGCCGGATAGAGAGCATGACAGCATCACCAGACTCAACCGTACGTGTAATCCCGTTCTCGACCGTGGCAAACCGCCTGGCCACATGTCCAATATACTGGTCTCCGTAGCTAGAAGAAGCACCGGTGGACAAATTTAGGGTAATATCATTGTTTGGAGGCCTTCCTAGTGGATCTATACATCTCCGAAATAGTTAGAGGCGCCTGGCTTGGTGGTGGTTAAGCTAAGGACCGAGAGGTATCACCGGACATACTCTCTTTTGGAAATCGCGTGCCTTGCTCAGGTATAAAAGGAGGTCTTCTCACTTTCCTCCTCCTTCTTCTCTTTTCACTTTCTTAATCAAGCCTTTCCTGGCCTTCTCACTTTCTGGCTTCGCTTGCCTACCCTTCTCCGGGTATCTTACGGAACTAGCCCTAATCTTATGGCCTTACTTTTTGTCGTCACTAGGACTGATTCCTTCTACAATAAATCTTTTATTACATTCAGTCACTCATCCTGAACCTGTTGTACTTGCCAAAGAGTCCAAGTTTCAGCAGGATGATTTTGGAATTCGACGACCATGAGCCCTCGCCCTCTCCCACTCTTCATTCGGGGCAACAACTTAGCCATCGAATAAACTTGGATTATCGTTGTCGAACCGGAAAGGCAGTCTTGTTCATGAAACGAGTTCGTCACCACATGGAACGGGAATTGAAAGACTTTAGCGACTATTGTCCCAGGGGTGCCCATCATCCAATGCACAAAATGATGGCAAATCAATGAATCAGACTTTCGAATTTTCGATTCAGTTTCCAAATTACTGCCCCAGAGGTTGTTCCCGCGACCAAAGAAGTAGAAAGTGAGAGACAGAGCGTGGAACGCACAAGGGATTTGCCTTTTGGTCTTGGTCATTCGGTGTGATTCGTATCTAGTGCTTAGTCTGAACACAAGCATATTGTCTTTCCTCGCAGAATTCTTCAATATGTCCTTGAGGACGAGCACCTCTATGATATACTTTCTGAGCCGCGATACAACGCCGTCTGAGCCTTGTCATTCCTGCTCCTGCCTATGGCGCTGTTTTACCCAGCTAATAAGAAGGAAAATTTCGTCCTGAGAGATGCCGGGCACGTTGATGTTACCTCCGCCCCCATCTACCGCGAGAAAAGCGACTTTCAAATTTTCGTGTGATGGGAGAAGTCGTGTCGACTCAAAATATCTATCTTGTTCTGCCCATCATGCCAGCCCATAGAATCTAGCTTTGGAATGGCATCTCTCGGCCTGAGAGTTATCATCCCTTGGAAAACGTTCTCCATCGGCACTAGAGTCAGAAGATAAAAACACCATTGCCTCGCGCGGAGTCTGTATCGAGAAACGATACAGAAGTTCTAACTCTCGTCGGATTTGGTCCCAAGGCTGGTTCGGATCCACCCATGGTTTCTGGTCGATATTTAGAAATATATATTTTCTCTGTGCAAGAAAGACTCTACCTAACGAACAAATGACCATATGTGGCTACAGTCTGGTCGTGTTGCTTGGGCGATTGGAGAAAATCGACAAACTATCCAATTGAAGAAGGAGTACATGTTTTGGTTTTGTTGGAGTGTGTAACAAATAGAAGGAGAACAAAACGAACTCCGGCTGCAACCGAAACCGAAAAGTCCAAAGGAGTGGATGTAGTAGTATCACAAATGACAAATGAGCGTCACCGAGCGATTTTCGACGGGCAAACATACACTTCACGTTGTTGTGTCTCTGTTGACCCCCTTGAACAAAAAAAAAAAAAAAAAGAACAACAACCAGCGAGCCTATAGAATGTCCCTCTGTCCAAACAAGTCATTGATTGAGCGGGGACATGGTGATACTCGCCGCTTATAAAATTGCTTGCCCTGCATATTCATCAGCCACATGTGCAGTGGTCAACAACTAAGAAAATCTGCTACACTAGATTTGACTATGATAAATTATGGAGCATGCAGGGCCTGCTCTGGTTTTCCGCCAGTTGCCGAACTGTCCCCAATCGCAGGAATACTGTCAAAACTGCGCTCTAGGTTTCCACGCCGACTCTGACTAATATATTGGACCATATGGTCATTTTTAAAAGAGGAAACATCGCTTGAGTAGGAGCAGAAGTATTATAAGTTCCGCGCCAGCAAAAGCTCATAAACTCTGAAACCAACGAAACCACACAAATGATGGATGTTGTGACGGTTACAGTGCCGATAATCACACGCAGCACTTTCAGGACGTGGTGGTTGGGGGCGGGTATATCGTAACCGAGCACACAATTCTCTTTTACAGTACAATTGACGGGAACAGTATGGTGGCTGAGACGAAGATCTCCAATATGTTTTTGGAGGTTGCAAGAGCCTACCATCAGTTCCGAAATAGAAAAACCTTCAGAAAACATGCGAATGAATCCTCCAATGACTGTCGACTATGGAAAAGCTGCAAATTACTTCGCCGCAGGTATATCACGAATCCTACGACATATGAAAATACTGCAACCTGATATACCCTACGTTGAGCGTGACATTCTGTTTGCTCCAAGGAAAGATGACGAAGAGCCATGCTTTCAATGTTGTTTATAGTGACATGGTACGGCCAAATAGTCTCCTTGCTGCCTCGCATATCTGCCGATACCTCAACAAAAACTATCTCTTGGAGAGCCAAAAGGAGGATTTCAAGAAGCAATTCCATTGTCTCCTCCGGCGCGTCAACGAGCAGTCACTAGCTACTACGTAGTATATATGTTTGGAGTACACGATCAGCGAGTGCCACTTGTGAATCGGTCTATTGTATGTGTGGGAAAATGTCAAATATATATTCCGCTAGAGAATCTTAAAAGAAACTATGAGTCACCTATCTGACCACTTACCAAAGGCGAAACCAAGCAAGAATGATCAACTTCTCTATGTTGAAGTTGTCAAAGCCGACCGCACATGGCGTTCCTCTGACGTAAAACTAAACAAAACTGGAATACTTTACAAGCCATCTCTCGCCTTAGACGATTTATGTTGTCTCCTATTTGAGGCATATCAGACAAAACAACATTTATTGTGAAAAGTCGACGGGGATATGGAGCCTATATCGATAGGTATGCAAGGGACCTTCCCAGGAGTAGCAGGTCCTAAAATTGTTACCTTTGGAGACTATAACCTTTCCATAAAATAAGTTTTACAGGATGGGTTCTCAGAAGTCATGGTTGACATGGATGAGAGCAGAATGGTTCGATACCACCTCGATTCTGGACTATCTGGGGATTCCCTCGGCGGAACAACAAATTGTGACAAATAGAAGAAGTCCACTATGTGTCTTGAGGAAGATATTTTTGAAAAATGGGACGACGAAGGGGTATTACTTCAGATATACGAGAACACAGCCCCGGGCCTCAAGAGGCTCATCGACTAGGAAGCACCGCTGCCGTTCGAGAAGCTGATGGAAGTCCCCCGATCAGTTCAATGGGCATACGGGTTTATGGCAAGATTGTGTTCGATCATCCAGACAGCAGGGAATGGAACAGCCGAAAATGGAGGGCTGTATGCCAGGCCAGCAAAGAGGATAAGCGGTGGCCAGTCCTATTAGACTGCAAAACAGATTCACATGTTCCATAATTAAGGCCTCTCCTGCTATTTTCATGGTTGTCACTAACAAAGAAAGACACCGATCCTTAGCGAGAGCGGTGCCAGATCTGGGGATGTCCTCAAGCGGAGATAGAAAGGGAATAGTCCTGCCCACAAATCTTGGTTATTGTGTGAATTGGCCCAAGAGTCTTCTCTATTTTCTTTTCTCATGTTGGACCGTCACACTTACATTTCTTGAACTCATCCGAATCGAATTTCTCACTAGTTTCATTCTTTGCAATCTAAAATGGATATGCATACTGACGAACAAACCTTTCCGCTCTTCGAAGAGCGCGCTCGAGTTACCCTTGATCGAATGAGGTGGTGTTCAGTGCATAATAGCTGGGTGTCTATCATGCATAACTGGTCTGACGAAAGGATTCTCCAGCTGATCAACAGGCATACTCGAAAAGGATTAAAAATGCTGTTGAACCAGGAGGCTGCCCCAACCTTTGCACAACTGCTCCAACTATCCTGGGTTGACACACAAGACCTAGGAGTATATGGGAAATTGGTGTTTAGGGGTAAAGAGGAGGATGCCACTAAAGATGATCACTGGGTGTACGTAGGATCTGCGACCAAAATCCATGGAGGTCTGAGATCACGCAGGAAAGGCCATGAAAAGCCTAGCAAACAAGAGTGAGTATACAAAACCTTGAGCTGTCTTACCTGTATCTATTTATAACCTCAATCTTGTTAGGATCAACCATTACTACATGGAGATAGTACATGGGGAGACTAAGAGGAAACAGAAGCTCATTACGCTTCTCCACGCTGACTACGGTCGGAACCCGAGTGACGAGGATTTGAAAGAGGGCAAGGCACTATCGTTGATTGCAGAGGGCATCTTTGCAATCATACTCGGTGCATTCAGGTCGATATCCCATCACACATTGCGCGATGCGTGTGTATACGGCAATCCCCAACAGACCTTAACATGGACCGGGGCATGCCTCCGCTTTTGTCTCATGGAGCCGCTAAAAGAGATGGTTGTTTTTAAGCGTTTGAAATCCGAGAAGCCTCGGTTAACGGTAGACGAGATGATGACAAAGTGGGCGGGTCAAGAGCGCTGGTTTACAGCGTATGGCATGAAAAACGAACCCCCGCCAGATCTCGAGCCCAATCCAGATATCGATTCCCCGGCAGATGAAGACTCGAACGAGGAGGATGAAATCCAAGGTCCTCCATCCAAGAAAGTCGAGGATGTCGACAGCAATATGCCCAACGAAGGCCAGCTAGATGAAGAGCTGGCTAGCTCGGAGATTGCTGATGAGGAGATGGTTGATGCAGAGCCTATGGACGAGGATACGGACGAAGACAGCACTTCGTCAGCCGAGGAGGAAGATCTCAGTCATGATGAGATCGGGCCCTCAAAAAAGCGTCCAAGAGACGACAATGGGTTAGCCGAGGAGGAAGACCTCGGTCGTGAGAAAGCCAGAACAGACGCAATGCCGCCGGATAAAAAAGCAGCATATAGGGCTAAAAGGGCAGAAGATAAGCGACGAGAGCGAGCTAGAAAGCGCGAGGAAAATCCCAAGCCCAAACATGAGCCACCGGAGAAGAATAGGCGCCGGAATGAAAAGCGTCAAGAGCAACGAGAGCGGGCAGCTGGGCCAGAGTCAAGACGCAGAGCCATGTTTCAACAACGCGTCCAGAGAGCCAAAAATAAGCTAGCGAAGTTGAAGCAAGAAAACGCACCTAACGATGTGATACATGCTACCCTTGTCAAACTCGCCGTTACCTCTGTCGACCGCATGGAGGAGAATCTGAAGCAGAATAAGCCGATCCACTCCTCGTTTATTTCGCCAAAGTTTTGGGAACTGGCGAAGGAAGATAGAAAGCCGCGGTCAGAGCACATAAGATTACTCTACGATACCTACTAGTAACATTTGAAGAGAGTAGGTTACGGCTTACAGTTGAAGGCTGGCTTTAGGCCTGCGTTTTTAGAACCTTTCATTAGACTGAGCTAGGTAGTTGTTACAGAGGCATGAATTAAAACGTGACAATTACAGACTGGGTGTAGGATTCCAATCGATCTGATAACGCAATGGATAATCTGAGCCACATGCAGTTTTGAGTTTAAGGAAGCGTTTTTATAAGCACGGAAACAACAATCAACAAATTCCAATCTGCTGCAGAATAGACAAACGGCCGGCTTAAAACCCAATAGACTTTGAAGAGCATATGCTTAGATTCACCCTCGAAATAGGGAGTGAGTAGAAAAAGTGATAAATGGAAGTCAGTGGAAGCCTGGATATAATCCATGTTTTGTATAATCTCAGTTATTCTTTTTAGCATTGACCGTTTTACGTTCCTTAATTAAGTTTCAAAGATGTATGAATTCAGACCTCGAATAGTAATCAAACACTGGGAAATAAATGTGCCAGAGACATCTGGAGTAAAATGCTGTCTGTAGTTCCATCATCATAAGACTATGCGATTCTACACTATGTGGGTATAAAAAGCTGACATGGACTCGGAGTACAGGTATCTGTACGAGCAAAATACGGACAATAGAAATTTTCTGGGGCAAGAGGCAGAGCATATGGGAATAGATGAGAGGATACAAGTCGTATGTCTTCTTTTCTGGGTGGTTTTCCACTGTAGAAAAAACTGATGTTCTCTTATCTCATGTGAATTACGGTGGCATGGGGCATCGCGCATCGACAAGGATACTGCCTTAGGTAGCGTATTCGAGTAATGTTTACACTTGACTCTGTATTTCTACATGGAGATTCGAAACCGCCTTCACCGTCAAAACTCTCTCTTCAATCAATTCAGCCCCACTGCGGGGATGCTGATCAAGTCGCTAGTCTATACATATTTAATGCTGTATGCTACCTGTTACTAGTCTACGGTTCTTACTTACTCGTTACGTTGTTACAATTTACAAACTTTTGACATTAGACACAATAAATTAGGCAAGACACAGCAAAGGGATAATTTGCTAGAAGTTTCTTGAATAATCCTAGGGGCAGCATAAAATATTTAAATTTATCGCTCATCCCAGGCCCTCCTTTTCAAATAGATATTAGATAATTAATAGTAGATTCACCGATTATTTTTATGGTACAGAAATCAGCAGAAATCACTTCCTGGATTACCAAAAACAAAGTACTATAGTTATCTCTAGTTACTTCTTGTGAAGCTTAGATATAAAACTTCCTAAACTTATAGTTTAATTAGTGCTTTAAATTCCTTCACAACTCGTTGGGTCATGTGATGGTTAGGACCCAGAGCCTTATCATAGCCTACTAGTGCTCGCTGGTACATCTCTTCCGCCTCTTTCAGCTTGCCCTGATCCGAGTAGAGAATCCCAAGGTTGTGGACTGAATCAAGGGTGGATGTGTGGTCAGGACCCAGAGCCTTCGCTTGGCCTACCAGTGCTCTCTAGTACATCTCTTCCGCCTCTTTCAGCTTGCTCTGATTTTGGTAGAGATTCCCAAGTTTGTGGACTAAATCAAGGGTAGACGTGTGGTAAGGGCCCAGAGCCTTCGCTCGGCCTACCAGTGCTTGCTGATACATCTTCTCTGCCTCTTTCAGCTTGCCTTGATCAGAGTAGAGATTCCCAAGATTGTGGACTAAATCAAGGGTGGATGTGTGGTCGGGGCCCAGTAATTTCTCACATCCTACCAATGCTTGCTGGTGTATAGAACTCAAATTGCTCAACCTCTGATCTGGATGGTCGCTAGGCGTGGTTTCAATAGACTCGCGAGTTCTTTGGATGGCCTCATCAAAATCTTTAACGTTACCCGTACGTTCATATCGACGTCCAAGCTGCAGCCCTAAATTGCTTAGCCTCCATCCCCGGTCTGGATGGTCGCTAGGCGTGGTTTCAATAGACTCGCGAACCCTCTCAATGGCTTCTTTAAGATCTTCTAGATTGCCTGTACGTTCATATCGACGTCCAAGTTGCAGTCCTAAATTGCTCAACCTAAACCCCAAGTGATCGCTTGCCGCGGTCCTTACAGACATGCGAGCTCTTTGGACGGCTTTTTCAACATCTTCTAGGTCGCTCGTACGTTCATATAGACGTCCAGACCCCAAGTCAAAATTGGATAGCCTCCATCCTTGGCCAAATCTGTCCTCAAACCGGGGTTGAATTGATAATTGGGATATATAGGAGGGTCCCTCGCTAATGAACATCTTTGGAGACGGAGAGGATTGGGTCCCTACGGCAGGGATATGTAGACTCTAAAACCAGCAGTTAGTGGACGTAGTAAGCGTCTGGTCCATCGATATATTACTTTTTTGACTGCATGCTCTGTTTCTAAAGAGAAATTCCCGGATTTGACAAATCCAACCAGTGAGAACCCAGATAGTGCTTGGAGCTGTGCCCATATGGAGATAGGCAAAGATAAAAGCATCAGAGTTGAACAACTGTCGAATAACGCTTCTATATTGAGTGTTTCAACTTTTATCTTGGACACCTGTTCAAGGCGGGGTGTGTTTAACCACTGGACGAATTCTGCGACATCTGGATATACTTCTCCGCGGAAGGAGACAGAGAGCAGATCCTTTAGTCCAGGCTTGATAGCGACTGGTTCTCGGGTCTCTATTTCTTTTAATTCAGTTTCTGAGAACAGGGGCATTAGTTTGATCGGCCTGTGATGACCGGTGAGCACTACATGAATTGGAGACTGGTTCTCAAGAACTTTATCAAGGGTCAATAGAGTTTGGAGTTCTGTGATAAGTAACCCATATAGCCGTAGGGCTTGTTCTTAGAGATACTCAATCAATGTATGTATAAAAGGAGAGCCAATAGCAGAACCTGCCCCTGGTGCGGCGGCCGTGCTTTCCCAGCCGCACCCTGCAAGAACTTCCATCGTACCACCCGAGGCCTTTTGTGATAGCACCAGCAGCGTAGCAACAATCCAAAATCAATAGAACATTAAATTTGGCTCTCTCCAACATGCCTTATAAATCATACCATGAAAAAGCCGGAAATAATAAACTATTAAGATTCCACTCTTTACGGCTACCCTAAATTTAGAGTTATCCAGGAAATACCTAGAAAGGAACACTTACGCTGACCATATAAGCTTGTCATCCTTTATTGTACCATGGCCATTGTAATACAAGATGAAGAGATTGTTCTTTCCTTTTGATGTCTTCTTGGTAAGATCAGCAATAAGTCTCGATAGCAACAACTGGAGCTCAGTCTGCGGGTCTAAGGAAGGAATCGAATAATATTCAGCATCGCAACGATAAAGCTCTTGAAAGACTTTCATTAGCTTTTTGGTCTCATCAAGTATCAAAGACCCCCCTTCAGGCTTCTTTAAGCCTATATCATTAGCTTCCCAATTCAACAACAACACCTTTACTTCATCGTAGCCTCCCTCATTGAGTTGTTTGTTAAGTGCGCTATTAATTACATTTTTGAATTCATCAGAAGTGACATGCGAATTTGGTATCATTAGAGGAATAATTTGAGATGTTTCCTGTTGAGGCGAATCGATATTCCTATAACAGTGTGGACAGACCGATGATGATGTTTCTGACGCAGTCCCTGAGAGGTCCAGGTCGCTACTTGACGCTGTAATATTATTGTCTGTATCAGATATTAAGTCCATAGGAACGGTCAGAAAGGATAAATTCGTTAAAGGCACCTGGAGACAAAGATTGTAACTAAAAACGATCTGGACGTGTTCACTGTTTTGGTGTGTCAGTGTTTTTGGGAAGTTTCTTGATTGTCATAACCCCCGCTTTTTGCCTAACTTGTGTACCTAACATTTATCACGTAGTGATAGTAATAACAGTGATGACATAAACAAATATCTTCAAGATCAAATATCAGAATAAGTGCGGGATGGATGATATAATAACGCCAGATATCTAAAATATTCAATACTATCAAATATCATAATCAACTCAAAGTTTCAATACACATTCAACATCCTAACTAACAGAATATAGCTTAGAGTAGTAAAAAAGCTTAGCAGTAGGACTAAGTTTAAGTATCTTTCAGAGTGAAGCGAGTTTCAAAACTAAGACAAAAATAAGTACAGATAACAAAACCAGTTTCACCTATATAATATACTCTCTTTTAACATTCAGCCCCACCCTTATAGTAGAATACATCCACTAGAATATATAGTGTTAAAAGTAACATAATACATTAGTACTATTCATTTCATATTTTACACTAAAACCAACATAACAATACATATTTATTGAAAATACTACCTCAAAACAACCTAATCTTATCATTTATATTTTAAACAAAACAATACTAAATCCTACAGCACTAACTTCATGCATATTACGCTGGAAATAAGTGCCTTGGCAGTGGGACCAAATGAATCAAAGAGAGTGTAAATAGGTGAAGCCGGTTTCGAATATGCCTGTACAATCATCGATAAAACGCCGGCTTTTTCATGAACGCAAATACTGTTCAGCAACGTCGCGGCAACGTTGGGAGGCCAAGGTACATTTCACAACCAGACGAAATTAGAGTATTGTTCAGAGCGTTTCAACTGTTAAATGGTGTTTTGACTGTCAAGTTCCACGTCTACTTTACACTAGATTTAGAGAAATGAAAAGGGTAATCCTGAATCAAGTTCGTGTAGGATTAACTACATAGCTCAAGTCTAATTCCATAATTCGGTATTTTTAAGTCATGAAAGGTTTCTCATGGAAGGTTTCATCACAACATCCCTTCATTCGTAACTGATGATCGTTTCCGAATCAATCAGTTTACTTCTTTCCGGTGGCCTTCTGGGCGGCCTTGGTGACCTTTCCAGAACCACCCTTGGACTTCTCAACGGACTTGATAACACCGACCGCAACAGTCTGGCGCATGCTACTTTGGGTTAGTTTTGAGGCTTTTAAAAGACGTCCAGGGCACTGAAACTTACTCGCGAACGGCGAAACGACCGAGAGGAGGGTACTCGGTGAAAGGCTCGACACACATGGGCTTGGACGGAACCATCTTGACAATGGCAGCGTCACCAGACTTGATGAACTTGGGGCTGTTCTCAACAGACTTTCCGGTACGGCGATCAATCTTCTCGAGGAGCTCAGAGAACTTGCAGGCAATGTGGGCAGCTATACTGGAGTTAGCATCAGGGTTCGGTAACATCACGTGATATAATAATCACGTGATAGATCATGTCACTCACTGTGGCAATCCAAAACTGGGGCATAGCCAGCAGCAACCTGACCGGGGTGGTTAAGCATAATAACCTGGGCGTTGAAGGAGTCAGCGCCAGCGGGGGGGTCGTTCTTGCTGTCACCAGCGACGTTTCCACGACGGATCTCCTTAACGGAGACGTTCTTGACGTTGAAGCCAACGTTGTCACCGGGCTGGCCGGCAGTGAGCTGCTGGTGGTGCATCTCAACACTCTTGACTTCAGTGGTCACGTTGGAAGGAGCGCTGAATATTCATTAGTATATTATAGTAGAGGAGTCCCGTCGAGAATTAACTTACAAGGTAACAACCATGCCGGGGGTGATGGTACCAGTCTCGACACGACCGACAGGTACCGTTCCAATACCACCGATCTTGTAGACATCCTGGAGGGGAAGACGGAGGGGCTTGTTGGCGGGACGGGTAGGGGGCTCAATGGCGTCAATGGCCTCGAGGAGGGTCTTGCCAGTGGCCTTGCCACCACCCTTGGTCTCCTTCTCCCAACCCTTGTACCAGGGGCAGTTGGTGGAGGGCTCGAGCATGTTGTCACCGTTGAAACCGGAGATGGGGACGAAAGGAACAGTCTTGGGGACGTATCCGACCTTCTTGATGAAGTTGGAGGTCTCCTTGACAATTTCGTTGTAACGGTCCTGGGACCACTTGCAGGTGTCCATCTTGTTGAGGGCAACAATGAGCTGACGGACACCGAGGGTGAAAGCCAGAAGAGCGTGTTCACGGGTCTGACCGTCCTTGGAGATACCGGCTTCGAATTCACCAGTACCGGAGGCAATGATGAGGATAGCGCAGTCGGCCTGGGAGGTACCAGTGATCATGTTCTTGATGAAGTCACGGTGACCGGGAGCATCTGCAATAGGTTAGAATTGATCTGGACTAACGAAAAAAAAAGGGCGCTTACCAATGACAGTAACCTCATACTTGGAGGTCTGGACTGTAGGATGGGTCAGTAAAAGGGGTAGATAGGTCTCATGGCGAGGAGCCATGTTGGACAGGCGGATAACATACACTCTGGACACATTGTTAGTAAACATTGTCTGCTATAGATACTGCGAGGAGATACTCACTCCAGAGGGCAATGTCAATGGTGATACCACGCTCACGCTCGGCCTTGAGTTTGTCCAAAACCCAGGCATACTTGAAGGAACCCTTTCCGAGTTCGTTGGCTTCCTTCTCGAACTTCTCAATGGTACGAGCGTCAATACCACCGCACTTGTAGATCAAGTGACCTGAGAAGAGGGGTCAGTATTTTTTTCGTCTTTGTGCGAGATGAGGATGGCGATGATGCTTACCGGTGGTAGTGGACTTGCCGGAATCGACGTGTCCGATGACGACGATGTTGATGTGAGTCTTCTCTTCCTTACTGCAGAGCGACAACAGTCAGTTTCTGAACGCAGGGAGATGGATGAAGCAAGCAAGCAAGGACCAGCAGCAACAACGTACCCCATGGTGAAGGTTAATTTTTTTGCGTTCGCAGGAACTGAAGTAGGATCTTTTTGGGAATTGCTCAGATACTACGGCCGGAATGCGTAGAGGTGCTGAGAAGGAGAAGAGTTAGTCAAGGGGGGGAGCCAGGAGGGCGAGGGTTTATACGTACTGAAGCTGACGAGAGAGAAAAGAGAAAAGAAAAAATTCTGTGGGTGGGGGAGGGGAAACTCTTATATGGATGGAGGGGCAAGGCAAGCGAGAGGCAACCACGCCAGCCGAGCCCCACCACGGTGGATGCAACCAGCAGAGTTTGCAATGCCTGCAATTATTACCAGTGCTACTATTTGCTTTGTCCTTTTTTTTTTTTTTTTTTTATGACACTTTTTTTTATCCCTCGTTCTCGGGGCTGGCTGTCCTCGGATACAAGTGTCCCGGTGCATGGACATGCTCGTATTTGTGTATATGTACTGCTTGTACCATTTCTCTCTACCGACTGCTGGTTATTTGCAGAATTGGCATCCTGTCTCATGTAGAATACATGAGTCACTAATCACTGATACTGGACAATGCCCCTCATCCCCTCCGTGGCCCCGACCCACCAGACACCCTGCAACAAGCGCTTCCTACGACAACAACACAAAAACAAATAGATAGGAGATAATAATAACATCGGTCGGGTTGTGCTGCAGCAGAACTGGGCAGCAACAAGAGCACTGCTCACAACAACCCACATTTATCGGCTAGATGACCAATAATATCAAATTATCCCCTCAGGCTGCTATCTCCGGCCGTCGGTACGTCACATTCCCTTTCTCTTTGACGCACTAAAAAAAGGCCACAAGAAGGGTTTTTCTTAGGGTTAAAAAAAAAAAAAAAGCCAGTGTCGTCAAGGACTCCAATAGCGCATCCTTAGTGGCGGCTACAGCCCACTTTGCCGGAGGGGCTGCGGTTGAAAAATTCTTATAGCGCCGTTGCCACTGCAATGGCCCCTCTGTCGATCACTTGCGTTGAAAATGTTGTTGTTTGCAAGGAAACTAGACCGCTGCTATTACGTCGAATACAATTATTATCATACTACGTATTGTTATTATGATATGCAGTCCGAGCGCTTGGCACTTGAAAAAATTTTAAGCTTCGAATTGTATGCGTCCGGCTGAATGCGGGGTATTTCCAACGCTATGAGATCAAAAAAAAAAAAAAATAAAATAAAAAATAAAAAGATATGTAGTACTGAACAACAAAATAAAAACTAAAAATAAAACCTCTCAACGCCAATTCTCAACACCATATGCTCCGGGAAATATTCTTCGGCTTCAGCTAACACCCTGCAGAAAGCCCATCCGCCTCAGTTTTCTCGCCAGGTCTTTTTGCACGTCGTGCACTGTCCATGAACCGTCAGCCTCGAAAGCCGACAGAGAGCAGACAATATAAGCAAACAAAAAAGAACTAACCTCCAAGAATGTAGTCATAGGCTCGTCCGCACTGCGAATTTGAAGCTGGAAGAAATAGGCCTGTTCGCCGTTGCACGTTTCCGACGGACATTGCGCTGTTGCCGGGTGTCAGCAGTCAGTAATCGATGACTTGATTTTCTAATAGAAAAAAAAAAATATATAGAAAACTCACCGGCCATTCTGTCTGCATTTTCATGGCTCTTCTTCCCACCAAAGACCGGCTCGACTTCCTTTTGCTTCAACGTGCGTTGTTCATAATACTGCGGATTCCCTCAGTCTCTCCCTCGTCCTTGTTCAATCGATATCAAAGCCTTTCGCCCCCGATGAAAGCTTACCGAAATATCAATGGCGTATTGATATGGGCATGCACGGCATTCGAAGCGATTTAGTCCCCCCTCTGCTCGAGAAATCGTGAGCGCATTGCTGCAGTTCGGACAGACTGGACACCCGGTTAGCTACAGGGATCTTGATTGCAGCTTGATTGCACAAACAGTAGAGGGGAAATGAGGAGACTTGCATGTCAAAGGCATCTTGAATGGAAATTGTTCCCGTTGATCTTTTCGGAATAATCTTTTGGGAAATATTAGAAGCAAGAAGAGTCATCAAGCTCCGCGGGTTTTGCGTGCAGAGCATCCGCGGGCATCCATTGGCTGTTATGCCGCGCGCCAATGATGCATGCAAGCCCTTACCGCCTTGCCGCTTACCGCCTCAGGCGCGGGGTACCTTCCATGGCAAGCAGCGGACATTCTGTTTCTCCGGAGACCGGCACTGTTCCTATCGCAGTACGCAAGCTATGCCGCTTTGGGCTCATCGCTCTTTCTGTTTTGTCGCTTGTACATTCAGCTATTCTAATTCTTCACAACTCTCCGTAATTCGTTTCTCATAACGCGCCGTTTTCTTCTTCCTTTTGTCTATTTTCGCTAGATCCGGCCCATTCTCCCCTTGCCTTCCAGTCAGTCGCCGTGACTGCGGTTAAGCGCCCGCCGGGCTCCCGCTTCTCTAGCCCCTCCTCCGCATTTCACTATTTCCACGCTGGAAACCTGTTGTCAGTCCAGGTGCATTCTAGATAAGGCCGAATAGTTTCTCTTGGCAGTCTTTTGTGGCCTAGAGCTCACAAAATTTCTCACGACTACGTCCATCAACACATCCACTCTCGGAGCAGCTTTTGGAACTGAATTCAGGCAGCAATGGCAGACGACGAGGTAGGCAACCGCTTCGACACTACAAACATGGAAATCACTCACAAATACCGATAATTTAGGGCGCATCCCCCCGTGAACTGGTCGTGGAGGCATGTCGTCGAGACCAGCAGCACCTGATCGAGCAGGTGCTCGATGGCATGTCCGAGAAGACGAACGAAGAAGTCGCCGAATTTTTCAACAGTGTCAAAGACGCGCTGGGGAATTACGCGCTGCATATTTGCGCTTTGTATGGCAGCTGTACGTACAACATATCTATATCTATATCTTCATTTGTGTGTGGGTGTTAACAAATGCAGATGATGTCATGGACGCTCTCTTCGACATCCAATACTTCGAATGCGACCCCGTCACGCGTGTTGACCAAGATACCCCCTTGCACGTAGCCGTCCGCTACGCCAACGAAAAGGATCCCGAACTCGGCCTGGAAATGATCTCGATGATGTGCGAAGCCGGTTGTGATCCGCGAGTGCGCAACAAACCCGGCCAAAAGCCAATCGATTTGGTCTTTGGAGATAATACAGAGCTCAAGTCGGTGCTGCAAAAGGCAGAGTATGTATTGAATGAGAATATACAACAGGAACAAGAGGATGGTGATGAGAATGCGGGCAGCGCCAGCGATAGCGAGTGAAGAAGGAAAAAAAAGAAGGGTTGCCGGTTGGGCTTTTGCACATAGTTCAAGAAAGCACACGTTGATATTATCATCATGATTTTTACGATTCTAGCCTATTTTCTTTCGTTTTTGTTTTCGAACTCTAGACTCTTTTTTGAAGTCTGGATTGTTTATTATGGGTAAAGAATGATCGTACTGGTGACGATCTTCTCCAATAGATTTGATTCTTCTACTTCTGTACAAGATCTATGTCACATCTAATCAATTCCACCCATTCTTCAGCCGCTCTCGATACTCGGCCACGATTTCCGGAGACACGTTAGAACCTCCACAGACAACAACCACCACCCGACTATCCGGACCCAAATCCCCTACTGCTTCTCTCAATCGCTTGCCCACAGCCACATCGACGGAGACACCGCACGCCAACTCAACTAGCATACGCGTCGTGTCCGCAAATGTGACCACGCCTCGCGCAGCTTCAGCGTCAGACGCAACCACGCTTGTTACTTTGACTCCTGCTGGCGGCGAGTACGCATTCTCGAACGCGCGTGGAGCTACCTGCAGAGCCCCCAGTGAGGTGGCCATGGATGTTATTGTGGCCAGGGACTGGAGGCTACCTTTTTGCAGCGAGTATGCTAGTGAATCTGCACCCTGGGTTTCAACGGCCACAACGTCCACGGGTTTTGTGCCTTTAGAGGCGGGCTGTTTCTTGGAATACTCGTCGAGACCCTGGACAATGCCATTGAACAGCCCACCGCCTCCGACACTACACACAATCACGTCGGCGGGGAACTTGGTAGTATCTTCTTTTTGTTCTCGAGGGGGCAGCTGAGCAGCCAACTCAGAAACCAACGTCGCATTCCCATCCCAGACATAGGGATGGTCGAACGGTGGGAGATAAAGATTATTATTTTCCTCTCCCGGTTTAAAAAATCTGTCCCGAAGATACGAGTCTGCCTCGAACCAGCTCGCGCCGTGCTGAATAACCTCTGTGGCGCCGGCTGCTTTCAATTTTTCAATCATCATGGGTTTGCAGCTCATAGGCACTACCACTGTACACAGGCAGCCGAGATCGCGCGCTGCAATGACAGCTGCTAAGCCGGCATTGCCGCCGGAGGAAATGAAACAGTGTAGCTTTTTGCCTTGGTTGGCTGGGTCGAGAAGATGTGTAAGAATCAGATTTCCGACTCCTCTATGGCAGTAAAGTGTTAGCTTTATACACATATATGTATGTGTTGTATAGGGCAGATTGATAAACAAACTTGCCTTGATTTGAAACTCCCCGAGGGCTGCAAAGAGTCCAACTTCAGAAATACTCGACTAGAAATTTATCTGTAAATTGGAATTACTGCCTAAAAGGGTAATAAAAAAGAAAGTGCTCACCATCCAGCACTTTTTGACAGTGCTGCCGATTCAACAAGCGGAGTTTCGATCCAGGGCTTTCTCCTTTGAGAAGGTTCTGGCGTTATTGGGTCCATTTTCTTGTAGAATAATATAGAATAATGCTATTGGGACAAGACTGATATGTGAATTTTCCAATTTTCCGTCTCGTGTTGTTGCGGTGTCGATAGTTACTCGTCTCCTGTTCGCGAATGGAATGTTTGAGAATGGCAACAAACAGAAAGCTTCAAGAAGGTCTATCTGCAGTATATGCAAGAGTATTCGATTCAATGAATAAAGTTATGAGAAAAGAGCATGGACAAAACCGAAATTGAGGAGAATTTAAGCGTTCGCCCACACGCCCTACAAGTGACCGGGCCGGCCCACCTTCCCGCCTAGAAGCAACTCGAACGAGCCCTTGACCCCTCCCGCTCCAAATCGGCAGCGGCGGAAATAATTCATTCATCTACATACATACATTTATCAAGCTATCTCTTCAGCTACACGACTTTGAAATCATTTCCCGACACTGAACCGATAGGAGCCCCCGGATCTGATCGAGATCGATTTGGTCTCACCGCTGCCCCATTTCAGCGCCTTTCCATTTAATGACGCCGATTTCTTCTTCTTTCCACCCGGCGAAGGGAGGATGACGACGCCTTCCGTGTCTTCAGGCACGTCAAAGGACAGCTCATACGAGCCATCATGATCTCGGCTCCATGCAGCCTGATACTTGCCCTTGGACGTGGTGAACCCGCCCTGTACTGAAGTGAGATCGCCAAACTGCGGCGCTATCTGCCAGGACGAGCCCAATCGGCCAGTGACGGACAGGCCAAGCACATAGTTTGTCAGAGCCGACGTGGGGCCAGCCGACCAGCCATGCGAGTGCGAGATGTATGACGCATCGTAGGAATAGCCACGGCTGCTCCGGTATCCAAACGTTCCATTTTGCAAGTACCCTTCAATAACAGTGCTTTCTGTGCCGTTGGGGTTGTTGATATACCACCCCCATGATCGTCGAATCAGATCCAGAGCTCTATCGGGTCTCCCTGCAACGAAGTGCGCTTGGATTTCAAAGGAGGAGATAAATGGGGAGATGTTCTCTGGCAGCTCGGGAGCTACGGCGCCAATCGGCGTCCAGTTCTCAGTCAGTCTTTGGGATATGCTCGCGATGCGGTCTGCGTCTGCAACGCCAAAGAGAATTGACATGCTGTTGGCATCTTGCGGGTGCAGTTTTGTTTCGGTAGCGTTGTCTTTGAACGCGCCGTAGGTGTCGTCGAAGCAGTACTTGTTGATTGCTGTCTGGAGTTTTGCGGCCCTCGTGGTCCACGTACTGGACAAGTTCGTCGTGCTGTCGGTCCACTTTGCAAGCTCGGCACCGGTTTTGAGCGTTTGGTGCAGACTTAGTCCTTTGTCAGTGGCTCATTCTGCATTATCCAAATACTCAGACTTACATCATCTGCGCCTCGGAGTTGTTGAACCCCTGCTGCCATCTTGCCCAGTCTCTGAGCCCCGTCACATTCAAGAGGCCGCTTGGAAGATTGACCTTCCCGTAGATGTACTCCATTGCTTTTTGATACCCATTCCAGTTTTTCTCAAGAAATGTCGTGTCGTTTGTGAACAAGACGTAATTGTACGTTCCAATCATGGACCACATATGATACGTATCAGAGTTTTGTTGGCTCAGAGGCGGGCCAGATTCGGCAAAGGAACCGTCTGCATTCTATGATACTGTAAGCCCAGCTATTCCCTGTTTCAAAGTCTTCCCTAGATGTGATTTTTAAACGAACCTGTGTGTCATACATGACCTGTAGTGCATTCTTCACACTCTCAAGATCACCGATGCTGACAAACGTCGAGGGGACGGCAATTCCCATATCTCCCGGCCAAACAGCACGGTCTCGCTTGGCACCATCAACTATAATGGTATCTCCTGGTCCCAAGGTGGCGTTATTATCCCATCCATAAGCCACCGTGGGAATTTGCCGGCCAGTGTTCACCGGCACAGCATTTGTCTGTACGGTGTATGCTCCACTGTACCAAATACGATTGAGAAGCTCATCGTTGCTATGGAAATAGCCCTGGTAGGCGCGCAAATTCGACCACGTCGGCTGGAAGCCAATCTCTAGAGAAACATCGGATACGTCGAGAGTTGTTGTCGCGTTGCTATCCGCCGTGGTGAGGAATACGGTCAGATATCGGAATCCACCACGCAGTTTCTTGTCCGGCATAGTGTAAGTCCCCTTTCCGGGAGCCGTGATATTGTACGATAAATACCCATCTCCGAGTTTGAATGCTCCATTGGACGAGTCTGAGACTTTTCCAACCCAGTTCTTGGCTTCTGTAAAGGCCAGATTCAAGCTCCCTGCAGCTGACGCGGTATACTCAATCGTAACGATCCCGCCGACCTCGAGACCAAAGTCGAAAATAATTTGAGAGCCATTTCCCTTGAGTATGTTGTGACCGGAGCCACTCTTGAAGTCACTCCGAGTTTGGGGTTCGTGGAGGATGCTCTTTGGGCGAACTGTCCGTGACGCGGGCGCATAGATATTACTCTCCCATTTTCCGGGAAACGCAGTATCTACGGGCCCTGAGCAGGTGGTGTTTCGCCAGCAGGATCTTGCTGCATTGCCCAGGACGGACAGAGCCAGTATCCAAAAGTGGATGAGGATGAACTTGGCCATGAATGAATATCACTTGGCACAATATGCAAATTACTACAGTGATCACCAACCAGACCACATGATCCAGGGCAGCTATGAAACAAGAAACAAAAACAAGCAGTATTTGTATCACCCTTTTCCGACAGAAGCTTTCTTTCATGCACCGAATATCTGGAAAAACAAACTAATAAGAGGGGTACCCATCAATCCGTCATTCTCATTGGTGGGAAATATTGTAGAGCAACAAAAAGCAAATATTAAGACAGCATTTACTAGTTAGTCTTTTCGCCCTAGGAACGCTCTGAACCGGCATGTTGAACGAACAGGGGTCCAATCGGCGCGTGCCCCTTACCCCAGTTTTTCCCCCGCAATGACTCGCGCGGGCGGGTTTTCCGTGCAATTTCGGGGCAAATGTTGTTTTAGCTTCTTTGCTTTCGGTGTGTAATGTACCGAGATGAAGCTTTGTCTTCTTCTTTTTTTTACCCTCGTATAGCTGGAATAGTAAGTAATCGCAATTGTCGTCACAGCAGCGTTGACAAGATTCATACTTTGGCCTGAGCGCTGTCAATTGAACGGTGATATAAAGAGTCTCGCCAAAATCGCATATCAGCCCCTGCAAATCTACCGTTTCAATTGCAAGAGAGGGCGAAAAAAATGCGTTGGCTCAAAAGCTTTGTGGCTTTTTCCTGCGTCTCTGCTGCGTTGGCGGACAGCAGCGCTATTACACAAAAGAACAATGTCTGTACAGTCAAAGCTTTGGGACACAAGAAAAACGATGTTCCCAATATTCTAGAGGCATTTCGACGTTGTGGGCATGGGGGAAGAATTGTTTTTCCAGAGGATCAGAACTACTGGATTGGAACTCGATTGAATCCGGTTGTGGATGATGTTTTTATCGAATGGCGGGGAACCTGGACGGTACTTTCTCTCTGCCTCTCTTTTTCTTCTTCTTTTTTCTGTCAGATGTAAGAGCTATGCTTGGGCAATACTAACTTCCTAGCAGTTCTCAGACAACCTCGACTACTGGCGCAACAACTCATACCCTATAAAATTCCAAAACCATCACGCCGGATTCATCCTCAGTGGCAAGGGAATCACCATTGAGGGATACGGCACGGGTCAAATCTACGGCAATGGCAATGCCTGGTACAATGCCGAAGAAGGCCACACTCAACCCGGGCGGCCGATGCCGTTTGTCTTTTGGAATGTAACCGATGTGCTGGTGGAAGACTTCAAGATTATTGACCCTCCACTGTGGTCTCTGAACATCATGAACGGGACGCATTTACGTTTTAACAATATTTACGCCAATGCCACAGCCGTGAATGCCCCGTATGGGACCAACTGGGTGCAAAATACAGACGGCTTCGGTGAGTTTCTAGTTTGATCATTTGTCTAGTTCAAGATTGTTTAAAGCTAATAAAGTCAGATACCATGGATGTTAACAACGTCGAGCTAAATGGCCTTGTATACCAAGGCGGAGACGACTGTATCGCCATCAAGCCTCGCTCGTACAATGTCCGCGTCACCAATGTGACTTGCCATGGCGGCAATGGTATCGCCATCGGAAGTCTCGGCCAGTATCTTGAAGACTCATCTGTGGAAAATGTAGTAGTGGACAATGTCAAGGTATACCCCGTTCTTTCTTCAACAAGTGGCTCTAAACATAGGTTCTGACTACTGCTGTCACACAGATTATCCGTCACAATGAAGACATGCACAATTCCGCTTACATCAAAACCTGGATCGGAGTCCAACTCCCCCAAAGCTCCTACGAAAGTGCTGGGCAGCCCAACGGCGCTGGCTGGGGCTCGGTCGAAAACATCGTCTTCTCGAATTTTGATATCCAGGGAGCCAACGCCGGTCCTGGAATTTCACAGGATAGCGGAGACAACGGGTCGTATCCAGGGACCAGCCTGATGCAGATCTCCAACATTGCGTTTGTCAATTTCACAGGTTATCTCAATAGTGCGCCCAAGAAAGATGCGGTGGCTACGGTGTCTTGCTCCAAGGCGCATCCATGTTATAATATTGAGTTTGATAATGTGGATATTCATCCGGCACAGAATATTTCTTCGTTTGGAGGGGTTTCCTGTGACTATACTGCGACCGGCGGTGTTAATGGGCTATCGGGGTGCTGATTCCCAGAATCTAGATAGTCTTGATTTGAGATTCCAATGCTATTAATTGTATTCGAACGTTATTTAATATTGATAACAGTAAATATAGCATTCTCATTCCTCTAGCCCTAAGCCTGGAAAGCTGATTTTGCCTCTTTGGGAAGAAAGCGGGGTGGTCCGTGCACCAGCTCCTTCCTCGCGTTTGACGCGTCTTCGGCCGATCATCTATCTCTTCGACAAGCCCCTCTTGAGCAGGACACAACATCCATACCCTGTACAGCAATATTGATCAAATTCGAGTGGTTCATTCGGATATCAGATACCCTCAAACACACCAAAATGCCTTTGGGGCGTAAACGCCGTGCTGTACGTACGTTCCAAAAAATGCAAAATGCGATGATTTCCATCCGAAGCTGATTGATTCAACTTCACTCCCAGGAGCAAAACGGCTCAGACTCAAGCTCGGAAAACGATACACCAGCCAACTACCCACAGCAGCGCCGTCGTCAATCAGAAAATGAAGACAACGACGAAGAGACGTCCGACAGCGATGATGGGCAACACCGTGCGCCGAGCAGTCTAGATGTGATGGTCAAGAAAATGGTGCGCTTGGCGCTATCGAGCGAGTTTGCGCGGTTGCCGATCCGACGTATAGATATTAGCGCCAAGGTGCTCGGCGAGCAAGGGGCGAGGCAGTTCAAGTTAGTCTTTGATGAAACGCAGCGGGTGTTGCGTAGTCGGTTTGGGATGCAGCTGGTGGAATTGCCTGCGAAGGAGAAGGTTACGATTACGCAGCGAAGGGGTCAGTTACTATTTTGACATTGAAAGAAAACGAAAGAGAGAGAGAGAGGTAGAAAGCTGACGCGGTGTAGCTGCGCAAAAAGTTGAGAAACCGTCAACGGCCTCCAAGTCCTGGATCGTGATGAGCGTATTACCATCTGCCTTTCGCGTGCCGGAAATCTTGCCCCCCGCTAAAGCTCCGTCGGTCTTTAGCGAAAGTACCTATACCGCGCTCTACACCTTCCTGATTTCCCTCATCACTTTATCTGGCGGCTCGATTCAAGAGCAGAAACTAGAGCGCTACTTGCAACGAACCAACACAGACCAATACACCCCGGTAGACCGCACTGACCGTCTGCTACAACGAATGTGCAAGGACGGATACCTGGTTCGGAATCGAGAGATGGACGGCGGCGAGGAAATTATCGAGTACATGGTCGGCCCTCGAGGGAAGACCGAAGTCGGCGAGAGCGGCGTGTCGGGGTTAGTCAGGGAGGTCTACGGTAAACAGATCTCCAGCAATACCTCGCAAGAAGACTTGGATGATATGTTTGAGGCGAGACTAGCACGGAGTGTGCGTGGACATCGTGGCATTGCTCCGGCCGAGCCAGATAATAATAATAACGATGCTCCAGAGGAAATCAACAATCGGAGGAATCAGTCGAATCGACGGAATACACGCAACCGTGGTTCAGACGATGATGGTGGCTACTAGTCTGGCTTGCAGAATAATGATTATGAGCTTATACCCAATGACAAAATGACAAATTTATGTGGCATACGATTATTACTGGACATTCTCACCTTGTTACTAAGCAAGCAACCTCTACTTAGAGTCTCGATGGTGTCCACTTGCATATCATTGATTGGAATGAAACCCCGTTGAGTTAACTAGTTCTTTGGCTATGCAGGTAGCCTGGGATCCTAAAAATTGGTCTAACCCAGCGATTATAAGGGAAATAATAATAATACATAGATTTATTACGCAGGTTAAAGCGGCGCCGGGAACGCTTTTTTTTTGGTTTCACGTGTTTCTGCCAGCGTCGAGTACTTATCTCCCTCTTTTCTCATTGGTTTTTATTTCCTCGCTTACCACAATAATTGACAATTAGACAACACTGCGTTATTAGCCTATGAATACTTCAATAAAATGCGGGGTGCATCACCAAGACCCGGTATATTTCCAAGAGACACCGACGATGGCGATTATGATGACACATACTTTGCTGTACGCGGTATCCCAATAACAGTATTAGTAAGTAGAGAACGATGAAATATTCAGATTTGCCACTTAATTATATATCTAGCCAGAGATACACCAATTGTATCCGAGCTATGAATGCAAAAGTCTAGGGTATAGTAGGTTTTGGCTGTATAGTAACTGGGTGAGAGGTAGAATAAAATACTAGACCACTGCTTGATGCCGAAGTCGACGTTGAAGTCGACATCGTCACGTTGCTAGCTAGTTGTGGTTACTGATGTTGTAAACCATTCAGGAGGAAACGGAGCTTCATTCCGTGGGAAAATAATTGTGCATGGAGGACGAATGCTCTGAATTGGTTTTTAAATCTGACTCGTTGGATCATCTGGCTGTATGGTTATCGGCCAGGTAGGGATATGCCCCAGGCTAAGTGGATGAATGCTGTAAGTCGTAATTACCGTGCTCACTGATCCGCCTGATCCTTGGATGACCCTGATCCTTGGATGACAACCGGGGTTACATAGCTAGGCCACTGAATAGTGGCTGGTATTTTCAGAAGAATTGGCGAAGTCCCGGGGGGGAAGTAAACCTCTTCTCCTTCCTCACTATCACTATTGGATCCCGTTCATCCTGATCGTGACTGCAGGTTAAGAGCTATACCCTCGAAATTGAGACTTTTATGGAAAGCGGTACGATTCTGCCTGTTCTCTTCGTCCATAAAAGTGACCCATTACGTTGAATTGTAAACTAAGACATTGGAGTAACTTCCTTTGTCCATGTATAGCGTGGTATTTGTATATTCTGAAGCAATGATTTCGTTCATCTCTGCATCCGCTAGGTAACTTGCTGTCTGAGTGCATTCTCTAGATAGTGCACCGGATTGAGGGCTAGTGTAAGTACACATTTCCGTGTCGCAACCAGGCGCAGTCATGACAAATGATTGGCTATAACCACTCATCCCTATAACAACTTTGTTGATAGGGCATCCGCCTTGTTGATCGTGGACAAAGAGATCAAAGTCTCTGTCAAGTTGATGTCTGACCTTCAGCAATTTCCTTTCGAGCAACCGGGGTCAGAGAATGCGTTTTCATAATTCCACTGGTCATACAAATCTTATGTCATATAGACAACATGTTCAGATGCTTGATCCAGTACATCAATGGGAGTGTTTCCCACGTACCATCATAAACCGGTGTTGTCACACCGAGAGTTTTACCAAAGACATGGGTGGTCATGTTCGTCGAAGAGTTGCACACATGTAGGTGACGGAAATACTCCGAGACCGTCTGATAGTCTTTTTTTCTTATCTTAGAATACTGTCATATATTTAAAAGCCGCCTGAGAAAAATCAATAACCTAAAAATTCAAATTTCCTTCAGATACGGTCACAACACTCTTTCTCGGGTACATAGATACATGTATCTCTCGTGAGATAAACTGGAAATCATGAAAATCATTTTTTCCGATTTGTCTGAGATACTCTCCCCGCATCATCTATTAACTTCTCCTCATGGGGACCAGGGAATTTGTATTGGTCGAGGCTTTTGCTCGCAGGCCCCTGGCCATGTTTCGTCTGAGACACTCTACTCTGGCGATCCATCGCCTCGCCAGTATCCCCTAGATATTTCAATGTTGAACCTTGCCGCCCGCTCCCCGCGCAATGATCCGCAAGTAAAAAGAACCTTCCCGCAACCTGTCAACTGGATTATTTTTATTTTTAGTTTGTTTTCTTTTACTTTTCGCACGTGTCAAGTAACGACCCATCTCGCCAAATTGCTTTCAATTTCTTTCGCCACACACTTAATCTGATCCCTCCTTGAATCTTTTCTAGCATAATATCAATGATGCAGGCGACTCATGGCGACCCAATTGTTACAGAGGGGTTCATGGAATTCAACGACCTTGCATGGCAAAAAAGTGTCGAGATTTCCAAAACCTGGAGAGATGGACTTTTCAATAAAGAAGTTTATCAAGAAGTTGGCCATATCATTATCCAGCACCGAGGTGGCCCTCTGGAAGAATTGTTCAATCCACGGAAAGGGGCATTTAACTTGATATTCCGCATGAAGTTCCTGGACGGCGGTTCAGCTGTCCTGAGATTTCCAATACCAGGTGTCTCGATGTTTCCTGAGGAAAAAGTCCAGCGAGAAGTGTCTGTGATGCGATTTATTGAGAGGTATATCAGTATACGTGTTCCTTATGTTCTTTATTGTAATATCATAAAAGAGAGTCCACTTGGCCCTTTTATTGTCATGGAATATATTGAGAATGATGCGGATCTTGTGGATGCATTGAACACGCTGGGTATTCTAAATGACGAGCCATGCATTTTGGATCCCAATATAGACGAGAACCGACTTCGATCAGTATACAACGATATGGCGAATATTTTACTTTAGCTGGCTAGAAAGCCATTCCAAGAGATTGGCAGCATCACAAATCAGGAAGATAATGACTTTGACGATGAATGGATACCCATGCACCGTCCCCTGACCATGAATATGAACGAGCTTGTTCAACTTGGCGGTGTTCCTCCGCATTTGTTGCCGCAGACCACCTTTAAAACCGCATCTGCATATTTTCTGTCACTTGCAGAAATGCACATGACTCACCTATCTATGCAGCGCAATAATGTAATTGACTATGCTAAAGATTGCAGGCGTAAATACATTGCCAGATGCTTGTTCCGGAAGTTAGCACGGGAAAATCGTCTCTGTTCGTACGATAAAGGCCCCTTTAAGCTCTTCTGTGATGACTTTCGACCTGCAAATGTACTTGCAAATTCTCAACATGGCTTCAAGGCAGTGGGTGCGATTGACTGGGAATTCGCATACGCTGCCCCGGTTGAATTTGTGTACAGTCCGCCGTCCTGGTTACTTTTAGAGCGTCCAGAGTTCTGGAAAGGGGGCCTTGATGACTGGACGCAAGTTTTTGAGAAGCGCCTTGTAGTGTTTCTCGAAGAGCTGCAGAAGCAGGAACATGACTTGATCGAACGAGGTGTTCTGGCTGAAGAGAATCGTCTTTCATTGCATATGATGGAGAGCTGGAAAAAAGGGGATTTCTGGGTGTGTTATGCTGCAAGAAGGAGCTGGGCATTTGATATGGTATACTGGGCAAAAATTGACCGCCGTTTCTTTGGAACTGGTGATCTAGAGGATAGATTGAGATTACTCACTTCGGAAGAGAGAGAAGCTCTTGATGCATTTGTACAGAAAAAGCTTATGGAGAAGGAACAATGCTCTCTCATAGACGAGCACATTTGAAGGGGATCCTTTTGTTTTATACTGTGATCTATGCTGATTGGCCAGTTCGGTTTATACAAATCAGCACAATTCTGGACACATTTCCTAGGTAGTTGTAGAAGGTCCGTCTGATCTATCTCATTGTCACTTTTCCCTAGAAACCTCTTCTCTCAATTGCCGGGTTCGTTCATCAAATTTTACGTAGTTCGTTTGAATTCATCGTCAATTTATCGACCATACCATTGTTAGACCAGTGGCCGAGCCAGACGCTGGAAAGAGCTTCCATGGAAACTTCATAGTGTCATGAGTTTATGCTTCCTAGTTCTTATTACTATAATTTCCTCTTTGTTCCTAGACGCCGCATGCCCCCTTCTATTTCAGGTGATGGTCATCACGTTTCGATAATACGCTAAGAGAAAAGCAGGCAACCACTCTCGTTTCGACAATCTGGTCATGTAAGCATTAGCTTAAACTACCAAAGAAAAGGGACAGACCAGACGCTTGTTTCTGTGTTACACAAAGAGTACATCATACAGAAGCATGTATTTTATATTAACGCCTGGATTGAAGTATCACGTTTACAATTCTTGAGTCTTGCATAGTGATTTCGGTACAACTAAGTACAAGATGGAGTGGGGCCAGATGCGGGACAAAATGTAGGCGGGCCCCTTACACAGAAAACGAAGGGACTGACTGTTTTCCAAAATAGCAATGGAGATGTTCATCAAAACAGCTCTCAAGCACGTCCAGATTTCAGAGATATGTGCCTCCATTTTACATACTGGTGACTTGGAAATCTCCGCGAATATTTACAGCACAACGATGTAGACAGCAATATTCGGGACCAATGGGTTAAAAATGCCATAGACTCTAGACGTAGCTACCTTCATTAACGCGTATTCAGCAAAGTGTCTCTGTAGATCGTGTATCCCCAACTGGGGTAAAGTCAGGCACGTTTCTCTATTGAATTAAATCAGCATTGATCTAGTTTTATTCGCAGGGGATATTTCTATCAAACAAACAAACCAAAAAAAAAAAATCAACACAACGCCCAAGTTCTGATAGGATGAGGCTGCTATACATCCAGCGCTAGTGTCTATTCAGGAAACGCTGGCTTCAAGTTACCCACATACCACGTGACGTCCCCGGATTCCAAATGTTCCTTGATTGCGACGTCTGTCGTCATGACGCGTTGTCCGTTGCTTGCACATTGCACACAATCAATACCACAAAAACACGGTACAATAAACACCATGCGAACTAGGACACTGCCGCTGTCCATCTGCAGGCAATGCCTGGGACGGCAGCGACAACGACAACAGCTCTCTGCTGCACGCTTCTTCTCCGCAACCCGACGTGCTTCCTCGACAACAACAACGGCGGCCGCAGGAAACAATCCGCTGCGGTCGGCGTCTGCCGAGGAGCTCAAGTCTCAAAGCGAGGCAATTGCGCATTTCCGACGGCGCATGGCGCTTTCGGCTGCCGGTATCGCCGTGTGTGCGATTGGGTTGTATGCTACCGTGAAGACGAATGCGTTTGGACTTCCGGATGACGCCGCCAGCAGCAACAACAACAACAAAAAAGACGAACAAGGCAATTCAAATAGCAACGGCAGTATCAAACTCGATGGACCTGCGGGATTCCCCAGCAGCCCCTCGGTGATCCGCATCCAGGGCCAAGACGGCGTCGAGCAGGTAGAGACGGGCAATAGTTCCGTGCCGCTATTCCCAACAACAGTGCGTCTACCCAAGACGCTTAATGCAGCGACACTCGCTCCGGGCCAGGACATACCGCGCACAGCCACAGAAGACGACGACGAAGAATACCAATTGTTGGGCCTTGGCATCCGCACCGTTTCGTTTCTCGCCATTCAGGTCTACGTGGTCGGTTTATACATTGCCAAATCCGACATTGCCGCGCTGCAACAAAGCCTCGTCAAGACAGGCGTCCAGCCACCGTCGGAACACATGGCAAAAAACGGCGTCGTGGCCGCGACATCGCTCGTCTCCACTGAGCGCGAAGCACTCAAGAATCTGTTGCTAGACCCGGAGCGCGGCGAAGAGGCGTGGACGTCGATTCTCAAGGAAAGCAACATCCGCACGGCGGTGCGCATTGTGCCGACGCGCAACACGGACTTCATGCATTTGCGTGACGCATGGGTGCGACACATGACGAACCGCGCGCAACGCGAGGCCGCACAGATCAAAGAAATCGCCAAAACCGGGGAGAAGCCGCCGCCGGCGGGCGAGTTTCAGGACGATAGCTTTGGCCAGTCCGTGGGCGAGTTCAAGACACTTTTGAGTGGTGGAGGAGGAGGGCGCAAGACGATCCCCAAGGGCCAGGTGCTGTTCCTATTGCGCGACCAGCGCGGCGCACTCGATGCGCTGTTCCAGCCAGAACCTGAGAATGCCATCAAGTGGTTGGGCCGAATCGAGGATGAGCGGGTGAGTCGGTGCGTGTGGTTGAACTACCTTGCTGGCAAAACGGTTGCGAGCGATGCCGCGCGAAAAAGCATAGTTGAAGGGACGATGGCGATCGTTGAGCGCCCAGTGGGGACTGTTATCCAAAAGGTGATTTAAGATTTAATTTTATTTTAGGAGTCGGCAGATGTACCATATGTAACAAAATATTTGTTTCTCTACTCTGCAGGAATATACTACATGTACTGTAGTACATCTACTCTGTACTTATTCAATACATAAGCTCTATAGGGTTTATAAAGCGCCGGCATCCTTGAGCAACTGCGGCAACTCAGCCTTGCGCGCCTGCAAATCCGAGTTTCCGCCAATATGTTTCTGCTTGATGAAAATGTTTGGCACGGAGCGCTGGTTCGTGATTTCTTCGAGCGCGTCTTGCAGCGCGGCGCCGTCGTCTACTCCTCACCATCAGCCATCAGCACATGTCCCCAAAAAAGAAAGAAAGAAAGAAAGAAAGAAAGAAGGCGTACCAATCTGATCCAACTCTAGCACATGATACGGCGCACCCAGGCCCGTCAGAAGCGATTTTGTCGATCTGCAGTATGGGCAGTATGACTTTGAGAACACCACTGTTTCCCCCAGCAAAAACCCATTAAATCAGCCTTCCATCCAGCTATCCAGCCCTGTCAAGAGTTGGTGTATTAAGGCCGGGGGTTGACTCACCAACAGCATTATCATCGATAATCTGCTGCGCTTTCAGTTTTGCGGCGGACATGGTATTCGGCGAGATGGGGCGAGCGGCGAAGCTGCCAAACAGGCGTCTGAGGTATGAAATGGTGGACGAGAGGCAAAAGCGAAAAAGGAGTGCTGGGGTGGCAGTCCTATATCAATGATTTATACCGGTAAGATTAGAAATAGATGTGACGGAATAAATTGGGGGGGCGTACCTTTTTCTTTAAATAGCGGCAAAGAGAGGGGTTGAATAGTCTGGTTCGGAGTTCGAGAGTCTGATGGAAGAGTGACTGACTTGCGTCAGTTCGGCGGCGGATGAGTAATGCGGCAGGCCGGGCCAGGTGGGGCCGATTACTAAACTAAGTCTTCATGCTATAGACTTTAGTTGCTTGATACTCAACTACTTAGTACCTACTACAGTATGTTCTATGTATTTCTCCATGTTTAACTGGTTGGTTTATTTTCTTAGCCTGCTTCTCAAACACGCAAGGCCGACAGTACAAAGCAAGGGAATCAGTCTGAAGGAACGCAAAGCCTGGAGGGCAGACACAAAAACAAAAAGAACAAAGACGCCGGGAAAAACACAAAAACAGATTATTCGCTAATCAGAAAAGAAAAAAAAAAAAAAAA
>CVMT01000002.1:2887611-2928687 GCA_000985935.1 Talaromyces islandicus | reverse complement strand
AAAAAAAAAAAAAAAAAAAAGGTGTGCAAGCAAACCTGCCTGTCTACGCGGAACATTGGCTTGAAGAGGAGAACTGAATCTTCAACCGAATTTGGGTATTGACAAATAGAAAGAGAAAGAAGAGAAGAATTTTTAGAAAAGAAAAATGTCGGCAATGTGGAAAATAGTAACAACAAAAAAAGAGAAAAAGAAAAAGAAACTTCTTACATGACCACACAGCATCCACACCCCTTTTCCACTTTTTCAGGCTCTTCAGGCGGCGGCGGCGGAAAGTTTGGCTGCAGTTTTTGTGACACTGAGAGGACAGCCGGTGGTGGCGTTTGTAGCTTTGGCATTGTGCTATAGTTTGTACCGCTAGTCCCCGGACGGCCCAGCTCGGGGCTCCTCGATGACTGAAGCGGCCAGGTAGGGGTGAACTCGTTGTTGCTCTCCGCAGGCAAAGAAGTTGATGGCGCAGGTTTCTCGGATTCTGCTGGCGGCGGCGGAGGTTGGTCATCTGGCCGGATAGCAAGCGGCGCAAACTCGCGGTCATAGGCTGTCGGGGTCTTGCCCTCTCTTTCCCATTGCTCTTGTTGCAGCTTCTTTGCATGCGTCGGCAAGATCTGCTGGTCGGGAGGAAGTCGGGGGTCTGGTTTATACATGGTGGCCAGCCACGGGGGATCGCCTTCGGGACGATTAACCGCGGTCGATGGCCGGGTCTCGCCAGATCGTGTTGTTGGCCGTTGTTCTTTATTCGCATTGCTGCTCGAGGCCGTGCGCGATTTGGCTGCGCTGCTAGATGCTTTGCGGTTGTTGGGCGGCGCCGAGGATTTTCGGGCTGTCGACGTGCCTTTGGCAGGCGTCTTCCTTGTTGGAGACGCTTGTCCAAGCGGGTTACCCCGGCTTCCAGGCCGGCTTGTTACTGCAGGGGTGTCTGTCGGGTTGGGCGAGGCATCGGGCGAGTCGGAGAGGTTGACCGCGGCAGATTCGCTATTCCTGCGACTGTGGGAAACGTAGGCCCCCTCTTCGTCCCCGCTGCCCAGCGTGCGAGTGCGTGGACGCTGCATATCGGGAAACTCATAGTCGGCATCGTCCGGAGGTGTACGGTGCGGGCTTGACGCGAGCACGGGGATGCGAGAAGAGCTCTTCTTGAGACCGGGGCTCCTGTGGTCTCCCGGAGAAGACGAGGCCGCGGCGATTTCTTCGGGTCTGCGCAAGTCCCAGGTCATCCGCTCCGTTTCGATATCGTTTTCATCATAGCCTTCCAGCGGGATCGGAGAGTCTAGCTGGTTCCTCTGCCAGGGGTCCGTCGTTTGCTCTGGCTGCGCGGTGACGGCGCCGTTCAGGCTGTGCGAATCATAGCTCCGGCCACGCATGCTGCTCGACTTGCTGCCAGTACGCACTTGACGCTGAATGCGCATGGCGGCCTGCTGCAGCTCCTCACTCTCGATACGAGCCAGCTTGTCGCGGTGGATCCAATTGTTCTCGCCGTTTTGTTCAGGTGCTCTAGTCGACGACGACTCGCTCTTGCGCGGGGGCTGTCCATTGCTCTGCGCATCTCCAAGCGGTCTGTTCAACGCAGGCCCAATGTCCCGGCCATGAGCATCGTGTGTATTGCTGCCCCTCCGCGAGCCGGGCTGCGACGAGGTGCGAGACCGGGGATAGCCGTTTGGGGTTCGATGGCGATAGGATGATTTGGAGTAGGTGTTGCTAGATTCGTTTGATGCGCGCCGGTCGTTATTCTAGCAAGTCAGCATGTACCTATACACAGCTTAGTAGGCTCTCCAACACCCACCTCTCCCAAGGGCACGGCGTAGTCCCACGCCGCATTCCCGCCTGTCACAGGTTCGGAGGAAACTGCCGCGGCCGTGCCAGACATCCCGCAGCTGCTCCTCTCAAAAACACACGAATTCTGCGATTATGTGACGAGACGACGCAAAATATGAAAATCCGAGTATTCAGGCAGCGGAAGCTTCATCCGCACATGGCAGTCAGTGACAACAAAGGACGAACGTGTTGCTTTGGGTCAGATCCGTTTTGTGCCCCACTAACTGGACTAACTCGACCAAACCCCTGAACGCTGGACAGCCGGGACGCTGGACAACTGGACGCAATGCAATTGGCCGTTGACCAGAAGAAATCACGATCGTAGTCGTAATAGTGTCGTCGCAGTGTCCCTAGAGTAGAGAAAAGTGCAGGCGGAGGGTTGGGAGGAGACGAACGAACCGACTCTCGTACGAGCTGCAGGGAAAAAAGGCGGCGGCAGGTGGAGACAAGCCGAGCCAGACCACAGTTGGTCACGGTTTGGTTCGCGATCTGCCTAGTCCCAAACAATCACCTTGAATACTCGGAGTAACAAGTTCAAGATGGTTGCCAGCTGCTTGGATGTCGAATTTTGAGGTGGCGTTTGGGGTGGTGGTTGTTGTCTGTCGGAGAGCGGATGATTGCTGATTGCGGGAGGAAGCGTCGGTCACTGAGCCATCACAGACACGGGGGCATCTAGCAAGTTGCAAAGAATCCAATTGAAGCGAGTGACACGGTCTGCATGGAATTATAAGGGCGAGCAAGGCGAGAGCCAGTGGTAAGTGACGTGCAGTCCGCAGGTGATAATTATATCCAGCAGGCGATGCGCGGCGCGCCCAAAAAAGAAATGAAACCCGATAAGAGGAAATAGACAATAAATAAAATAGAAAAGCCCCAAAAGAAACGCGTATAGGAGGAGTAACAACCAAATATTATCACGTACTGGGGCAACGCAAGGCACACGGCGCAAGCTGCAAGACGAGCAGCTAGCCAGCGGAGACGTCCAGGAGGGACCGAGTGGGTGGGTAGAGAAACGAAAAGAAAGGTACTTGGACGAGTATGTAGTAAAGAGGAGCGCCAATTACCTTGACTCTGAGCAAGCAAGACGCAAGACGTAAGACAGCCGGAAGCCTGGGACGAACAGACACGCAAAAGTGAGGCAAAAGAAGGAGAAGGATCAACTGTTGAGTCTTGACCTTGACTAGCTAGCCCGAGTTCAAAGCGACTAGGCTCAAACGCAGTTTAACGCGCACGAGGTAAATCACTCAAGCACGTCGCTCGCCAGCCTGGTTGGCCCAGATAGCCTAGTAACTAGTTGGTTAGTTAGGGCCTGTAGGCTGTTAGTGCGCCAGTTCAGGGGACACACTACAGAGCCGTTAGGACTCGGTCCCCTACTTAGTCGCTGCTATCTGACTAGTCCTGCTAATAGTACTTTACGCCATGTCAGGGCTGAGCATCGCATGATATACTGCACTGACTCGATTTTTTTTTGTTTTTTTTGTTTTTTTTGTTTTTTTTGTTTTTTTTGTTTTCTTTTTTCACCTTTCCCTTCATAAAAGTTGTGTTCTTTGTTTGCATGCACGTGCCCACCGGTTACGTGACGCAGATACGTGTACGTCAACATTTAAAAAAAAGTAAATTTTGAAAAATAAATAATTATAAGTAATCATATAAATAAATACTAAATTGGCTATTAAGATTTATTATGATAGGATTAAAAATTAATTTTTTTTTTTTTATTTTTTTTTTTTTTTTTTCCCTTCTAATTTTTTGGATGTTAAAAATATATATATAATCATCAATTAACCTTTGCACTGTGCTTGTCTCCCATCTTCTCTTACCTCTAGGCTTAAGTTATTGGACAGAGCCTACTTTCGGGATTCTGGAGGATTTATTGAGTTGTTTGTTGGATGGATTTATTCACTCCAAACTGTTCATGGCTTCCAGCATCAATGTAAATGTCAATGTCACTGCATGGTGGCGGTTGCGATTGTTGATGGTGATACGGTGTTGTCATGGGATAAAAGCCATCTTTACTGTTAGTTCTTGTATTAGGAAGGAAAACGGGGCTGCTCCAAACTAGAAATGGTCCCAATACAGAATATTCCACGAAAAGCCCTCGCGCTGCCTACCAAAAACGAACGCTTCAAATTTAGAGAGCAGCGAGCGTCTCCTGAGTATATTTCACGAAGCTGGAACCTGATGGGGCACGAGCTATTCCCGATACTGAATATTGCACGAACTTGTTGGCTCATGCATAACCTTGTGGGCTTCGCCATAGTTCAGATACGTTATGTTGTATGAAAGCTAGTCAATAGGGCGATCTGGTGATTCTCAGACCATAATGACTTCACTGCTGTCTTAAAATGAAATGTTCGCTTTTGGGTAAAAAAGTCTCATGCTGCATACTAATTTTTCATTCCTGTTCGACTGTATAGATCCCTTATCTTGCTGATTATATTGATTATATTTGATTGAACCAATTCCTGTATCCGATGCATGAAATCACACAAGAGAGCAAGCATAGTGCAGTGTAGCTTGGGTACTAAGAAGGACCAAGCCTTCACATAAGCCATAATAAATAGTCATTAGAATCCTTTCTGTTCGCTTGTCTTTCCGTGGACGTACGCCTGCAGATGGTAATGACGCTCTAACTGACCCTGTTTCCGCATTTTTGTGTTCATAGAATAACGGACTACGTAGGAGAGGTTGTTATTGTAGAATCCATCGCTACCGATGGACCTGCTTATAAAGACGGTTCTACTGCTGAACTGACCGGTGAGGAACGATTTACCTCTTGTTGAAGAGTCTGCCCATGAAAAAAGCTCCTTCTATTAAAGGACTACTATACAAAGAAAGAGGGCTCCCTGCCGAAGAAACTGCATGTTTATGACATTAAAGCTTCTACAATTGATATATATTTATTAGTAGCTAAGATACTACTAATTAAACATTTTACTAAAGCTAAATAGGTCTATCTAGTTATCGATTGATATTTTTAGCTAAGGACTTAGTCTTATATAAGAGCTAGAAAAGGCTTATTTTAGATATAAAGACAAGTAGAATAAAAATATCATAGCAAAGGGTCTTCTAATCCTAAGCAAAGATAGATTGGTCTTGATCTTTGTAATATAAGTGAGAACTTAGAATATATCTTATTTTACTCATTAAGTTGTATAGTTCTTCAATGATGCAATATACTTTCTTTAAATGAAGATATTCAGCTAAATAGAACTTAAATGTTTTGGGTAGAGCGAATCCCAGTGACCCTGTAGAACCACGCAAACACTGGACCCTCGATAGGTAGAATGAGTTCTGTCTATCGAGATAGGTTCACGCTAATGTGGTTTCAACAACCTAGAGTGCTGAAATGGCCTACAGATAGTGGTTTTTTTGGTTCATCCCAATCATTATAACCTTAGTCATCGCTCAGTTGCGTTTTCGGTTGGATCAAGGACTTCTTCATGGCCCATTTGCTCCCGCTGTCCAAACAGATAGCTTAGTCATTGCCCTGATTGGGTGGCGCCTGACCAGGGAGTTCGTTAATCTGTCTGTCAACCTCGAGTATGGGCGCATTGTAAAAATAATCCTTCCTCGTAGTCTCCTTCGTTTCCTTGGCTTAAGTTTTCCTCTGGCGGTGAAAAGAAACGGGAATCCCCGCCCTCGTAGACTGTCCACGGCTACGGTAAGTACGACACAGGTTACGGAGAAATTGGAAATAACTTCAACAATATATCATCTATGTTAAGGGAAAAGAAATTTTAAATACGGTGTTAGATTTTGTGGAGGCGTCCCGGAGGTTTAATTGTCGCGCGCCGGTAAGAGAGCTAATAATGGACGATTTAGCCGACATAGAAATAAAACCATCTACAGCATCTAGATCAGAGCAGCTCAGATTAGATACTAAGTATTCTGAGATTTGCCACTAATATAGATAACAATACTCTAGGTTCAGAATATTAATAAAAGTACCAGCGTATCAAGGTGTGTCGGATCGATCCTTCGGGTCGCAGGATGATAAAGATGGAGTGGAAGGATATCTGGGAACCAGAGGACGAGCTAGATGGTTGAAGAGGGTGTTGCGGCAGTACGCACGGGAACGGCAAGCGGAGTGCGACTCGGAAGGGACATGTTCGAAATGCGGAACAAACTACAGAAACAAGAAGAGGAAGATCCTTTAAGACAACTGAGAAAAAGAACATTTACTTTCGTCTGTTGTGGAGAAGCGCTTTGCGGAGGAGTTCCCAGGAAGATGTATAGAAGCTATCTAAGTGTATTGGGGTACCAAATTGAAGGATAGATACTAGATGTGATCATTCACGAATGCTATTATCTAGATGGCTTGTAATTGTCCTTTGGATATCACTATTTATAGGTTATAGCCGGAGTTTGGTTAAGGGTCAGTTGAGGGTTAAGGCACACTCACCATCGAGTGATAAACCGACAATCTCAAAAAGCCGTGGGACGAGATAGAAATATTAACGACCAATGAATACATTACTGCTGTATGCATGAATTCCGTCCATGGGACAATACCGGGATATAAAACATTTCTTTAACTCATTCCCCTAGGCCCTTCATTAGCCACTCATCGTACAAAAGTTCTAAAGACGTTGGCCGGTCGTCAGGGTTCCACTGCAAAGCCTTCCGGAGCCACCGCAAAAATCCTTCTTTGTCTTCTCCCTTGATATTCTCAGTCAGGCCTTCGAGAGTAATATCTGGAATTGGGCTTGCTTCCTTTCATTCATCCGACTTATCCCAGAATACGGAGCTCAGAGGCCTCTGTTCCTGAAATTCGGGTGGTGGAGGGCCAAGCAAGGCAACAAGTTCTGCCATATGGACCCGATCATCAAATATGCCATCTGAATTTTTATAGGGTACGAGGGCAAATAATATCCCACGTCTATAAAAATCAAAATTTTAATAAACTTTAGTCAAGCCAAGGTTAAGTCTGGTTTAACTCACGACCATAGCAACATTCCATATGTCCACTTTGTAGTCCCAACTTGACCTTAAAATTACCTTGGGAGTCCTGTAAACGTTCGGTATGATATCGTCATTATTCTCTTTGTCGCCGAATCGAGCTTCCCCGAAGTCAGTGAGAAGTGGGAGCCCACCGCCCCTTGGGAGGAAACTCAAACTCTTGTAGATTTTCCGGTCATAAAGTATCTTTCTAGGAGATGGATCTGCGACTTCGGCTTCTTCGAATCGCGAAAGATAGCTCATTTCAGGACCAGGAAGTAATAGATTCTTCAGCTGAAGATCTGCATCAAAATCAGGTCCATAATATAAGCTCTTTGGAAGGACCGAATTTATTACCGGTATATATGATATGGCACTCTGAATGTAGATAATCAAGAGCTACAAGTAACTGTCGGATACCTGGCTTCATATCATCCAGTGACATTGCTTGCCCAGGAGACATCTTGACTAAAATATCTGCACAGATTCCGAGAGGCTCATGAACGAGGCAAATGTGACGGCCTTGGGATCCTTGAATATAAAAATGGTCGAGGAGTTTGCGAACAAAGTTTCTGCCTGGGTGTATCGTTTCCTCTAAACTCATGTGTTCGTAGACACGCAGCTCTCGCTCCAGGTCCCGGTCTTGACCCGTCACGTAAATTTTCAAGCAACGTATGTTGACGCGCTGGTTGTTATTGTGCCGTTAGAATTTCCATCTAGACGCTTAATGCAATTATTGCACTTACACTAAATCTTTCGTGAGCCAAACTGTTGAAGTCACTCCGTAACCTATTTTGGCAAGTACCTGATACCGGTCATTGAGTATCTCACCCTGATCAACTGGGTAGTATTTCTCTGGCTGGTAGGTCGGTAGCGTCTCCTCGTCAAGCTCGACGGACTGATTAAGCACCTCGAATCCCGATGTGGGAAAAACTTTTGGGGCGCATGTCCACTGCGATGACCACATAACTATTTGATACGACTGACACGGGCTTCTCGAAATAGATAGTAGCGGAATGCCTTGACAGTAGGTGAAAGGTAGAAGAGGCTTTGTCAAGCTTCTGCGAAAAACAGGGACAGAAAATTTTGAAACACCCTGTACAGCTCGCTGCATTATGAACAGCAGATGCGAGTGTTGGTACGAGTCCGGCGTCTCGATCAAGTGTTAAGTCATTAGAGAAGTAAATAACAGCCCTTAGATAAAACTAATCAACTATGTTAACTAAGTTAACTTAGACACCAGAGTTGATTACACTGTTCCAACTCCAATCTTTAATTATTTGATAATTCGATGACTATTTTCTTTATAGTTAATTTTCAATACGTTGATTTCATACTACTTAAGTATTTTTGATTAATCCATGAGTCAAATCTTCACCAGAAATATCCAGACCACAGCGAGGACTTTGGTTCAGTTCATTGGGTTCCCCCTCGACGAAGTTGCAACCAGAAACGGCGCGAACGGTTATCGATGGCGGAGTTCGGCAGAGGCCATCTGCAATGCAATAGAGAGAGCTGTGCGTTAGCCCAAATAGTTTTAGAGAAAATTACACCTTATACTAATTCCTCTCAGGATCCGCGAATCATCTTTGCAGATATCCAGTATATTGCGACGTAAGACATCCAACCCGAATTACCCCTAGTATTTAACATTTCACCCAGAGGTACAATGGCCCACACATCCTCCAAGGACAAGGATAACAGGAATGAGATCATAACAGTAGAACTTCAAACAACGTCTAGCACTCGAGTAGGCTCAATTCATGTATATCTCAATAGCATCTAGAAGTTCTCTGTATCTCAAACTGGTAAAGAAGGCGGATATGCTGCTAATATTGCGGAGATAAATCTTCTAGAGTATATTTTAACCGAAAGCATTCTGTAGCAGTGCTAATCTGATATGATCGATCTTGGGAGATGTTCTAGAGATGTTCCAGAGATATTATAAATTCTAGGGTTAGTAGACTATAGAAAATAGAATATGATTCTACATCTAACTATCTATAAAAGTATCTTTTAAGACAGGAAAATAATATAGTAAACCTTAATAAGCCTTTTCTTCAACATTAGGCAGAGTATAATATAACCTTCAGGATTATCCCCCAATCCCATATAACAGTTAAACTAACAGGGCAATAGATTTCCCTGTTAACTATATACCTAATATTTCTTTACTTCATAAGTCCTGCTATCTTAGATATCAACATCTGACTTAACACCTATCTATTTCATTTCTCTTCTACCAGCTATAAAACTTATATTAAATAGCGGTAGCATAATTCTTTTAGTATCTATCCAAAGAAAACAGACCCGTGGCCAGCCATAAAACGAGTATTAAAGTGAATACAGAAAGTTCGTTTATAATGAAATAAGAGTGCTCATGGAATATATCAGCAGGCTATTTCTTATACTTTGTTATTAAAGAATTACTACTTTCTTTTAAAGAGGATCTTGATGGTGAGTTACCTCTAAAGAAACTTATTTGATACTGACTTTTTGTAGGAATTCTATGAGTAAATACCCAATCTAACAATTGACTTTATGTATGCTAGCGAGAATAGTATTATAGTTATTACTGGTAAAGATCAAATGGTATATTAGAAAGGGTGTAATCTCACTGTGATCATAAAAGATTATAAAGGGAAGGAATAATATTGAAAGCTTATTGAGATATTAAATGGGTAAGGAAGGGTATAAGAGGGTATTAGACTATATATAACTGATGGTAAACTAAGGGAGGTTTAAGTCGGAAAGGGATATTTTGAATTCTAGGTATATAGTTGTTTTTGTATTCTAGTACTTCTATAGAGATTGAGAGTTAAGTTGATAATTTTTCTATCTTTGATTAATATTATTAATATGTATTCTGTGATATGTAATCCTCTTTCTAGTTCTCTTATATGTATAGAGCTCTTGGTTATTGTAGTAAGTATTTTAGGGCTGAAGATGTTAGTGATTGTCTTATTTGATGTTCCCTTTATAGTAGCTTTGGAATTAGGTATAATTAAGGAGAATCTATTATTTGTTGTAAAGTGTTAAGTCTGCGTGATTAACTCTATTTTTATGCTGAATAGTCTTATTGCAAGCTAGTTTATATTTGATTTATTGATTTCTGAACTTATAAGATAATTAACTGGTCTTGTCTAAGTTGGAATAGCTGTTGTTATGGCAGCTTTTAGTTTATTGTTAACTATGACTCTTTTGATTTTATTGTATAAATGCTTGTTAAATATTCTGAAGATTCTATCTATAGAAGTATTTTTCTAAACTTGTTGTTTTGGTGAAGCAATCTGGTTCAAATTGGCCGATGAGAAGTTGGAAACCGCAACTAAGTCAATTCTACGATGGTTAGTTTGGTTTGTTGTGCTTGACTTCTGTTTTTGAGTATGTTTAGATGTAATATTTTGCGATAATGTTAGTGGTATATCTATAGGTGGTAAATAGATATCATAGAGTAAATTGTAGATAAGTTACTTTGTATTAATCTTGGTATTTGGTATTCTATGGCTAATGAATATAAATCTGGATGGTTGAGGATATTATCTGTCTTAATTAAAGGTAAAAGGAGATTGCAGTCTTTAGTGCTTAAGTTGTTAGTGGTGTGATTTTTGCTGAGCCTCATAGTATAGATCAAAGTAGCACTGGGAGATAATACATAGAGAATATTATAAAGAAATAGCTTGTATCTTTGTTCTTTTTGGTTTGTTAGAACAGTTGTAAGTGTATCTTTGGTATTTATTACTAGGCTTTTCATATTGCTGTTAAGGTTGTTAAGAATAATGAGGTGTTTTGCTACAGCAATAAGCTTGGACCAAGCTTTGTCCATCTTGGCAGATTCTATGGTAATAATAACCGCAGTATCAATCTTGGAAGTAGTGTTGAAAGGACATCAGAAGGAAAATCGAAAGGAGATCGAAAGTATAACCAAAGTAAAACCAAAAGATTTATCGAAGTAACATCGGAAGGAACATCGGAAGGAATCTAGATCATGCCGCTCATTAACAAATCCCCCGTAGTTTAGCTATTGAGGTACCACTGGAATTTATAAAGTAAACTGTTAGTAGTAATTCTACTTCTAATAGGGTTCAACTGCTCACTATTCTCATTTTATCTCCTGCTCTACTTGAAGCGACGTATTGCTAAAATAGGTAATATGAAGATCACCAGCTGTATAATTTATATAAAGATGTCAGCCTTATCCTAAATTCACTATAATTCAATATAGGCCACCTCATGTCACCGGTTACAGACCATTAATTGGCTTGGCTTTATTTCTTTTACTAGATAGTATATACAGGCAGAGAGACATATAATACCACTAATATAAAGAAGCTTAGTATTCCTCTTCCCCCTCTAAACTATCAATAAAATATGAATATTAAAGCCCTTTAATCTTATATTATTTCAATCCAGACTACTTATATATCAAATCTACTATTAAAATAATTATTACTACTAGATTTTATCTTAAGATTTACTAGCTACCATTTTTTATTTAATTAATCATACACTTTTAGGCTAGATTTACTTATTATCTTAAATTTTATAATAAAGATAAAGTTTTTAGCTAGTTTCAATTATATTAAGCAGCTTAAATATCTAAATCTCATTATAAATATTAACCAGTTAAATATATACTACAATGGCCAGTCTCTATTTAGTATTGTATATGCTAGAATGTAAGTCCAACCACATTAAATATCTAAATATTATCATGAATACTATCTAGTCAAATGTATATCATAACAGTCAGCTTCTATTAAGGAAAAGATAACTATCATAGACTTAGAAATAATAATTATTATTATTTACAACTTCTTCAATCTTATAAACTTATAAATAGAAATATAAGGAAGGTATAGTTTAAAATAGATTAACTATAATAACTTACAAAAAAACAGCAAGTTAGCTATTAATAAATATTACGATCACTCTAGAAATGATATATAGATATAGCTGGTATTATATAGTCTATCCTAAATAAGAAGTTAGTGTATGATGATATAGCATAGTTATAGCATTATCCTAAATAGTCTTATTGCTTTTAATTATGCTTAAACTTTCTAAAGCAACCATAATGATTTCTCAGTAAAGAGTAGCCGGCTAATCCTCGTCGTAAAGGGCATGGAAGCACTATATTTTGTCTAGTAGTGGCACTGGTCTTGCATCAAGGCGAGTGACGAGACCAAGACCCTAAACAACCCCTGTTGACACGGCTGAATCCAAAGATCGACACAAATGACTATATCTGCATCCTGCAACAGGAATCTAAGTCTTCGAATAGTTGACACACGCTCATTCTCACCGGTTTAGCTGACTTAATTGGAGACCCCGAAAGAACGCAGAGAGATAATATTGATGACGAATACACTTCAGCTCAACTAATATAGGTCATAGCGGTGACAGAGAAACAAGTCCACGTCAGCTTGCAAACAGATGTTTTTCCCCTCAACAGCGGGATAAAGGTTGTACCCAACGGATATAAAGACCCCAATCCCCTTCCGTCTTGCTATGGAAAAATCCGCAAACCGAAAGCAAAGACAACATCTTCAACGCAAAAATGTAAGCTTGGTCATCCTGAACGTAATGAGTATTACTAACTAGGTGAACAGGGCCGATATCAGCCGTCAGTCAATTAACACCTTGAAGGAGTGGATTGCTGAAGAGAATGAAGATCCACAAGGTCCAGTCTCCAAAGCAAAAAACCTTGATCAAGCAACAATCGTGGAATTAGATTACGAACATGCATTTCTGAAGCAAAGGCTCTTGGATATCTACATTGCAAAAGGACCATTCACATGGAGGGAGATATAAAGGGTCTTGAACTCAATCACCTGAGACGAATGCGCCCTCCTAGGCGTTCGGATACGTTTACAATTGGTGATGCATCCCACAGTGAGACAGTTATGAAGGCAAGACGGACTCGCTAGTAAGATGTTCTATTACAAAAAGCGATCATACATAGAACTAACTTTATGCAATAAGCCCAATTTCTGCGTGGAAAGCGCCGGGACAGGCGGTTGTTACGCAGCTCAACGCAAAAGTTTCTTGTCTGAAATCCGGGCAAAAAACTGGTTATTTTCAAAAATCAAAGGGGAGGCAAGTTGGACAGCAACGCGGAGCAGACCGAGACCAAGGAGCTCTAAACGAGGGTATCTATGTTATATTCATTGGTTTTTATTTTTCCAGTCATTCTTTAGTAAACTAAGTCTATTCTTATGATTACGAAAGTATTATTATATAGCCAGCTACTATAATACCTATTACTAGTTACTGGTAAAGTTACAGTTGATATATAGATAGCTGTATACCAGCAACAAGAACTCCACATGAAAGCTACTTATAGTAGAGTTCGTATAAGCCCAGTCACATGGACCCTAAGTTATAACTAATACACAACTAGCTGCATATCTAGTAATAGCCAAGCCGCTACCGAAACAATTAATTGAACTAAGAATGCAGGTATCTGTAGCTTTCCCTGAGACGAAGCTAAGCAACACTCCTGCATTGTCGCTAGGTAGATAATATCCATCACATAAGAGTGCTCACCACGCACGGTCTTTATTAGCTGCATCTAATACGCAGGTAGCTGAGTACTAGTGACAACGAATACACATAGAAACTAGTTATCATGAAGTCCACCTTGGCCTAGACACATCCATCTCAAGCTGCAACCTCTTTCATGATCAACATGTCTCAGTGTAGCCTGGGTACTAAGAAAGACCAATCCTTCACATAAGCCATATATTTTAACATCAGCACTTGTAGAGAATTAAGACGACTCCGAGTCGTTTTTTCATTAACAAGCACTATCGGTTTGTGGTGTTCACTTCATTTAGGAGGAAAAGCGGTACATATAGCTCTTTGAAGTAGCATTGTATAAAAAGATATTTGCAATAACGAATCTATTTGGTTAGTTAAAGTGACCTGTGAATTCCCTGTTCGGGCTAGTTTTTCCGCTTTCGGTATTCTACAGTCGAGCACTAGGTATTATTACTTTGCTATCCACTAATTGCTAATGCTTTCATGCGAAGAAGTTTGTGTGTCTGGGGTGCGTGCTATTCTCAGATTGATGCCTCGCCCATCTCGTTCCTCCAATTTAGTAGTCGTCTCATCCTCTCACCCACTACCACATTGCCGACATTTGCTTGTATCACCCACTCCAGATCAAAGTGGGGTCTGAAGTATATACAGAGGTTATGACCTCATGACGCCTCCGACATTTTATGCTCAACCCCACCGCAGTAAAATCAAATGGCAGTTGAGAGCGATCACATCACATTGTGTTCTTCGAAACAACCCAAGCCGGTACAGTTAGAAAGCAAAGATGGCTCAGGAAGCTGATGGTTATATTCAATCACACGAGTTGCTGTCCACCTGGAATGACGAGCTGGAGTACCTGGGATATATCCTTGCGGAAATCGTGGACCCGCATGGCCTCGATCAACGAGGCTTCGTGTGGCATCAAGCCGCCGACCTTCCGGCGATCGACGATATACTAAAGCAAGCATCTAAAAGGCCGAATAGCCGACTTAAAGCTGTATTGAATAAAACGCAAAGGAAGAAGCTTAGACATCTGATGTTGAACGCGAGGAGAATTCGAAATATGGTGGCCCATCATCAGACACCGTGCGAGAAAGAAATGAGAGATATGCACCGCAGGAAGGACGAGCTCAGTGGTCTGCTTCAATCAGCCATTGGCTTGGTAGCGTCCAAGTTTGACATTGACCATGTATGCATACGGTTATTTCCAGATGTCGTGTGTTATGCCGTCAATTCGCTGTCTAATCGGCGTTAGGTTAACTGGTATGCCGATTTGAATCTCCATAACCAACCAACTGGAAATCCACGTCAAATGGCAAGAATATCTCTTAGGGATGAATCACTTGTATCTCAGCGTCAAGAGGCGCTTGCCATTAGTCTCAACAGATCACACTCGAGTACCTCCCATCAACGCCGCAAGGCAACGGAGGAAGGTAGAGAACAGCACAGGAGAACTTATATAGCTGCCCAAAGGCGTAAGGCCGAAAAAGCGCTTCGCAATGCTGTCGTAATGGAGGAGCAGACTGTGCGGAAGCTCAAAGAAATTGATTCGCGGTATTACGCAAAGCGTCAACAGAGGCTGGACAAAATCAATCGCACCATTCAACTGATGCGGGATGAGGAACGGGAATGGAAGCATCGACGATCCCAGGTTAAAATGCCGGGAATTTGTTCCCACGATAATATTTTGGCGGCCTGGTTTCTTGCGTTCTTGGCCATTACCTCGCCTTTTTGGTTGTGCTGCGTCTTCGTACACAAATTATGGGCTACGTTTTGCAAGAGATTCCGTTAAATGTAACGGGCAGTCATATCGTACTATCCTCACATCCACAGTTAGTTCTGGTAAGAGAAAGAGAGCCATATTAAACTGATCAAAGAAGCAGCTAACATAACGAGTCCAACAGGAGATTTCTTCGGCTTTGCTGTCACACTGTTTTCTCACCTCTTGCGAGATCTTGGAATAAATCAGCCTTTTATGTCTGTATAAGGCAACAATGGAGGGAATCGGTTTCCCTTTGAGCTCGATGGACAATAACTGGGACAAATACTGTTTCTCCATCTCATTCGCGATGTATTCAAGTTAGCCCTGTATGGTTTGGGAGCGTTCAGACTGGTGCCCACCTGGCCAACAGTCTTTGTCTTCCACCAGCTGGTCCCCTTTGAAATCAACGAACCGGCCGCGCTGGACCCACTGGATTTGTTTCTGGATAGGAGCTTCTTGATCTGGTCCTTGGGCCTCGTATGCTTTCTTTTGTCGTGGGCCAGCTGTGATGACCATGTCCCGTCCTGCTCCTGAGAGGTAGTATATCTAGTATCTGCTTTCTCGGGGTCCAGACCCATACACTGATCCAATCGATAACTGAATTCCGATACTTGCACAGTCAGCTTGATATAAGCATCCTCCGATACCTCTGCCGCTAGGATCTGAGACAGAAGACCATTGAAAGCAAGCTTCATGTCGTCGTATAGCACCACGAGGCTCTCGTCGCGGTCACCTGAATCCAAACCTGTATCAGAAACGGCAGATCCTGTCGTCATGGGTAAAGACTTATCTGACATGTATCCATATCCATAATGCTATCCAGCAGAGAGTAACGCTTGTGGATCTTATCGAGCAGGTCTCTGACAGCAGCTTTGTAAGAAATTTTGGTAGGCGTTATTGTATTACGAGCCATAAACCGTGGCTTGGGAAACACCTCTTTAAGGTGTTCCTCGATTAAATCATCCATAGCATGGAAAACAAACTGGCCTGCCTCCATCGACCCATCTGACACCTGTGACCCAGTCGAGCGCAACGACTGCTGTGAGGCTCGTGATTCGACCGAGTTTTCTGATCTCGGACTGCAATCGTCCATGCGTCGATATGTCTCTTTTGATAAAGCGCCATTTACTTCCTGTGATGCATCTTCATCCAGTACTTCAGGGGTTGTAGTCGACACTGGTTCCGGACGCTGGCCGTCTTTCTGACAGGCGTTTTCCAGATATTTCATCCACGGGCCGTTGATAGCAGAATGGCTATGCACCAGATGCTGCCTGAAATGGTCGTCGCGGTAGAATTCTTTGGCTTTATTGCACTCGCCACACTTGTGCACGGAGACCAAATGCTCGACCCGCCGAGCCCAGTTCGGCTCAAGGCTGTTGGGGAACGCTTCGCCGCAGTAGCCACATATGTCACTGGATAGTTCAGCCTGAATCTGAGGCAATGGAGCGGAAGGATGAAATGCTGCCTGCCATCCTTGGAGAGAGGCGCACGACCACGACAGGCGTCTGAGATGAAGAGAGTTTTGATGCCGCTCGGCTTCGCTGATGCTCTTGAAACGAAGGTTACAGTGCTCGCAGTTGAAGGGTTTCAACCTCTCATGAGAACTAGGTTTTGATTCTAGTCAGTCGTGGACGTGGTTGTTGCTTTCCGCTGCAACGCGACAGCAAGCTTACCGCAAGTTATATGCCCTGCTGAATTTCCTTGGGTTTTTGGGACAACAGGTACAAATATACGGCCCGTTGGTATTGTCCATTGTCGGCGGAATTGACACTTCAGCATTGGTGCGATCTACGGAGTCTATCGAAATTGCCAGCCGAAGGTCGCGCGGGGAACGGGGCGCAGCGCGACACTGCATGCAAGCGAAAAAACCATTGCTGCCCGACATCGAGAAACCTCCACATGCGCCCCGTATCCCCAGGAGCTCCATGATAATGGAGGAAAATGACCTCATCGAGTACATCAACCGCTCGCTGGACGAAGAAGAGGAATTCCACTTCCTGCGCTTTGAATTCCTGCAAAGGCTCAATATCGTGAGGCTGCAGCTGGACTTGGTCCGATTGAAAGGCCGATTCCAGCGCGAGAAACGGACAACCATTCAGGATTTGGAGGCTCTCGAGAGCACGCTGCAGAAATATGGTGAGAGCCATTTATTAATGAATCATACGATATCTCACATTTGATTCATAGCCACGGCAATTCGAAACTACCAATTCCTCAAGAGCAAAGCAGGCCTCCAGAAGGCCGAGACACGAAAGCGAAAGCTACTTTTGCAACGCTACTTTCAATCGAGAGTCAAGGACCAGTTCCACTCCCACTACTGCTATTTCCACGACGCAGAGCAACGAATCGATCCGTTGCGAAAGGCCCTAATGCGGAATATGCCCGCCTTTCTTGCATTCTCCAGTGAAGAACGGATGGATCGGTCAAGAGAGTACAGCGAGGGAAAAGCGCCGCGTGAAGTATCCGCGTTTGTGGATCGGCTGACGCGGTTTCTCGTCGCCATGACCGGGGCCATCTTCCTGGTGGTGCCCATGTTCATTATGACTCTGCATCAGTCACAGACTAAGAGCCTGATTACCGTTTCAGTCTTTATTGTTTCGTTTGCGCTGATTATGGCCCTTGGAGTGCGAGTGTCGAATGTGGAGGCATTGATCTCTACTGCCACGTATGCTGCTGTCTTGATGGTATTCCTTGGGGTGAACAACCCATGATAATGGCGGAAACAACAGAAACGGTGTGCTCCCAGTATCCACGAAGACTTCCAATGTGCCGAGCAGTCCCATTGTTTAGGACGGCGGTCCTATGTCGACGCAGCCCTATGGTGGCCATTCCTTTGAGTTGAGTCACAACCATGTCTTCCGGCAATTATCGTAATTGGACACAGATTGGGAAGCAGCAGATTTTGTGTATTCGGGTCTCGACATCTGTAGTATAAATGTAGTTAGGGGTGGCGCGTGGTGTGCAGGCCCAGATACGATGAGTGGCGGTCTCTCGAAGAGATATGAGGCTCCGACGAAAATATTGTAAATCATTCACCCAAGGGCTGAAACGGAGAGCTGACCCCACGAGGCAGATCTCCTGGGAACAAGGTATGCATGAGGTGTGGTATTGGGCGAGCCATTTGCAGTGATCCACTATATAACACTGAGACCTGTGAATTCCTGCTTCTGATTAGTTTTACTGTTCCAGGCCCGTCTGTCTGCACTATACCGCCACGGTCTGAGCCTTTCTCGTACATGTTCAACAAATCATATATGTCCAGTTCATACTGGCGGCAACATGGAGGAAGTTGCTGTCACAACCTTCCTGGGCGGAGGTATTCGCTCAGTAAGCTGCTGCGCCAAAATGACCAGAATATTGAGGATGGTGGATCCTCACTATTACCCTCTCATATAGTAGGGCTGCCAGAACTGTCACAAAGACTAGTATTATTTTATTAATTATATAAATAATTAAAATTAATGGATCTAGTTCTAATACCTTTTTATTTTGTTTCTTTTAAAGAAAATAGTATAAAAACTAGCTTAAAGCTTTGCCCTGTAGGATCAATAGCGGAGTTCATCGCGACATCAAACTCGTGGACAGGTGGACAAGGGGATAACAAGCTCTATCGACACTTAAAGCATCCTTGTTCATCACATGCATAGTTATCAGCTCACTGCGGGCAGCCTATCATTTTCTCAAGTACGGATAACTAGTGGATGAACTGCTTGAATAATAATAGGACTAATAGCAGCCCCCGATGCTTTTGCATCCGTTGAAACAACAATGTCCACATGATTGATTGACTCGTTTGTATCCTCTGGCCAACATGTGAAGCTCTCCGGGAATTTCTTTGTGTTTGGATTCTCGACTGCAAAGATACTGACTACTCATATCCAAAATTCCTTCGCCTCCCTATCAAAAGCTGGATTTCTTCCCGGCACGGAGAGATTGGATTGTCACTATTCAAATACACTATGATGCCCTTCGCCTGCTATACTCTTACATATCAATAACGAACTTACGGTATTGTTGCATCGCAAGTCCGATGTGCTTTAGGAGTTTCTAGACTTTAAGCTTACATCTAAGGATAACTGTATAGATATTATACGTGCGTCCGACACGCGTCTTCTGCCAGCAAGTCTAGGTTGCGGTCGAGGACGTTTCTCTACAGATTATAGCTTTGTCTAATTCCAAGTCCCCTGAGATACTATAAAGCTATCATATTTTTGCTTTATCAGAATTATAACAGTCTCTATAAGACTTATTGAATGTCAATTTTAACCTACATACTTGAGTTCGTGGATGGAATATTTTTAATGGATGAGGAAGGGCTAAGAGGAGATTATAAACAATTTTACCAAGCTATAAAACATGGAGATTTAAATATATATATAGTATTGGATAGACTCCGTCGCAACTTGATAGAGAGGCGACTTCTCTCTGCCTCATAACTTTAACTAAAATCATCATATATTGAGTTGGCTGCTGATTAAGGATAACCAAACCCCTAAAGTTCTACGACCTTCTCGCTATTAAATCCCGTAGACTAGGAGAAGTAGTGGCCTCTCTAGTTTAATAATACTCTTTTTCCAGTCTTAATATCTTTAATTATAATGTGTGTGCCTAAATGCCTATAGTATAGGGTTTTCATGTCACCAGCATCGTTCCTCTAATAGATCAATCATAAACCCGGAAGAAATATTGCTATTTCTATGCTTAGAATTAACAACGTTTGCATATATCGAAAAACAATAATGAGTTAAGACCATGACTTTTCTATGAGGCTCTGACTGAGAGATTGAATCAATTTCCTGGTTCAATCAGGCAAGATCAGCAGCATACGCTTCTTGATATGTTTCAACCGACTAATTACAAATATAATAAAAATTGTTCGGACCAAAACAAACACTCTCAATCTGTTCTTTAGCAACATATGAAAATAATGTGCATCTGCGGATGGTAAGTATAGATGAAATGTTATAGCAAGTTTAGTCAAGCAAAATAAGATTTCCAAGCACTTCCTCTCTCCAAGACAAGCCATCTATGTTCTTTTTAAAACTTTTGACGTTGGGTTTTATATCATCCCAATGGCTATAATAGACTTCATGGATTCCAAGAACCAGAAAGACGATCCAGAAGACCACCAACTGCTTACGAGGAAAATTAAGAATCCCTCATCCTTGACGTAGCCAATGTCACCCAGTAATGCCAAAATGGCGCCCTGGAGGTTGATGGTAAAAACATCATAGGTAGCTGGCGACTCCAAATAGAGATCTGATAGGATTTGTAATGTGGTTATAGGAGGCAGACTTAACACATGTTGCTTCAGGAGCTGCAATGCTGTCTCAGTGGGAAGGTATGTTGCTATGACTAGTGGCTTTTTTTTAGCAAGTGGATCAGATGGTTGTCACTTGTTTCGCACTGTATTTTTGACGCCCTCAGGGCACTAATTCACATTGAACGAATACATTGGAGTTAATGAGATAGTTTATAGTTGAGACTAACTCTAGCAAGACCTCGATAAAGATATAAATAAATAGGCCAGCTCAGACTTATACTTCAATTCAGATTGACTACATCTCTATTTATTTTATTCCTCGCCTGTTATTCCGTTGATCAGCCATTTAACATTCTACCACCATGTCTGCACCAAGATTCATAGAACGAGAGGCAGCTGCCAGCTCAGTTATTCGTATTCTAAAGACTATGCCAAAATTCTCAAACGCCAAGATTGCCATTATTGATAGGATAGGTCTATGGAAGCAGCTATCATACTACTGAAGTGAGTCTTATATTGGAAGTCTCAACCAAAACTAATATCAAATTTGGAGTTAGGGCGTCGACTTCCTCATTACTATTCAAAGATCTCCAAAAGCAGTGAAAAATAAATTACTTGCAACGCCCTCTAGCCTCTTCCTACAGCAATCTCAAATATTTATATACAAAGCACAAAATAGCAAACAGATTCAAATCAATATTACACCTGATTGACAGGTAAATGCGACATGTTCAAGCCAATTTCAAACTAAATTATAACATTTTTAGTCGCCATATCTACCATCTACAGCTACATCGATTTCGGTCATACAACCAGAGTCTCTACCGTACATTTCTGAAATTGATCTTCTTGTTTTCAAAATAGACTATTGTGGTCTACACGCCACTACAGCGAAAAAGATACGTGATGCAACAGATTCTAGGTCACTTGCAGAGGATTTCAGTTCAAAAGGACCTATCATTTTATCATCTACACAAAGGAATGCCGTTCTACAGGGGTTGGACAATGTAGCTCAACTTTCCGGAAGAGATAAGAAGTTGGTGGAAAAATAAACTGGGTCTTAATTGATTATATTGATGTTTTTACTCTCTTTGTTTTAATTGGGGGTGGGAGGATATCTACTTAACCAACCATTATTTTTATGTCGACTAGTGCTACATTTGCTTCTATTTAAGTTGAATGAATCTCGCTACTACAATGCAATTATTAGGTGTTTGGGTCAACTGCACATTCATCTAGCCAGCCAGAGGAAAGCTCTAGTGAGTATATACAATCAATGCAAGTACTTCAGACTTGTGCTCCAATATACTTGAATAGAGCCTTTCGACCTTCCCGGAAACCTTTTGGTAAATACCTTTTGGATTGCCGGCCATAATAAGTTTTATTCCTTAACTACACCAGAAGCTTAATTTCTCTTATACTCCACATTTTATCCTTTCTTGACCTAGCTGTAATTACACACGAATTATTAGATGCTATTATGGGGTGGTACAATTAAGAGGACACTGGCGTTTTATCAACTATCTCACCTTATTTAAAGGGAAGTTCCTGACTAGCTTCAGACATAGATTGCGACAGCCTACATTCAAATAACCAAGATAGAAAGTCCAGGCGCCCCTTAAATGATATAGCTAAGAAATACAAATATAATATAGGCTAAACATTCTTTTAAACAGTGACTCGCACCTTATTCATTTACAAGGCTGATCCAGGTTTTTTCTCCTTCATGCAGCTGCCTTTTTACACGATGGCTGTTATCCATTGCCCGCGGCTTGCGGTTCGTTGAATGCAGATAGAGCCGCGTTTATTTCCAGAGAAGATAGTCGATTTGGTACCATAGAGAGGCCAGAATAGAGAGTTAGGACCTAGTCCAACCGTGATGGTGCTCTCTGGGGTATGCTCAAGACCTATGTTGTCTTGAGAATATTCACACGCCGCAGTAGATTTTAATGTGGTGGAAGAGCTGAGGATAATTGGCTTGCTACTTCTATCTTTATTTATGCTTCTACTTTTGAGAATTATAGGATTAATCGGGAGTATCTTCTCTTTTTGTTTAGCTTATTATATGTAAGTTAAATTTAGTTAAATTTATATTATATTAAGTATGATACTTGGCTTTAAATTTATGGATAAAGATAGACTAGTCCTGCAAGATGTTAATAGTATTTAGTGGAGTCTAAATGCTGCTTGTATTGTCTTCTGGACACAGATCTTCTAATCTCTAAGGTGAGAATATAACTGATTTGTGACGCGAGCCCTCAGAGACGAAACCACTATCTTGATCTTTATCATCGTCTTCTTACAACAAGGATAAATCAGTTAGAGGGATAGGCTTATTTCTATCACACTAGGCGTTTATGTTGAGATTAAACATGAAATAAGAAGGAATATGTTCTAGATCAGGCTTGATCATGCTGTGGGTTGCGTAATAAATAAGAGAAAAGATTATAAAGCCCTTTGCTATATATGTTTCCTTGTAACTGGTCAGATTCCTCGCTGCACCGCTAGCTAATTGGATAACCACAATATCTGACAGTATGCTGTAATACATAGTAGATGTTCGGCAAACCGAGAAAGGTCAAAGTTAGCGCTTGTAAAGCTGGGCTGACTCAAAAGTCACTTCCGTTTGACCCAGAAGGAGCTGCAATAGAGCCTTAGATCCTTTTGGGTACTGTAAAATATCTCCTGTTTGTAGTCTTCCAATTTGACTAGTTTGCAGTTGGTATTTGTCTCCATTTATCAGAGCCTGGACTATAGGACTGATTGCATAACAAACAGCACTAATAAGCAGTCCTTGTGTTTCTCTCAGCAGAGATATGAAGCTGTGAAACATCGTATCCTTAAGTTTTGGGTTTCTAAATCTCTGTTAGATTTGATTGTTCGTCGGATCATTGAATGAACTAACAACAAATGTGACAATCCAAGCTCTTCTTCATGAGCGTGTAGCAAGCCAAATATCCCAATGCCGAATGTATTTACTAGACATTGTAGCCTTTTACCGATTCTGCGCAATTTCTTGACTTCCTGTAATTGACCAGGACTTGGAGCTGTTTCAGCCTGCAGGTTTGGAAAAATGAAACTTATCATTTTGTTTCCAACTTCATGTTCTCTCAGATAATGGGGGTTGCCGGGCTTGCGATTATCCCCCTGGAAGTGCTCTATTGTTATGTCGTACGTACTCCCTGTAGAACACTCCTCAAACAAACGTAGCGTATGATAATTTTTTATCATATTAAGATGCGATATCTTCTGATCAAGTTCATGTATGATGGTATATCGTTCACCGGGGGATATGACAGCACTATACGTTCCAACTGGGATATTCCCCAGAACCAAAGCGTTTTGGGCCATGAATTTTAAATCCAGTATTGAGGTTGGGCCTCCAATCGCGAGAAATAGACCTTTAAGGTATAATCCAAAACTCCTCTCGAGGTCACTGAGACGAGCCTGTGTGCTCTCGTTATAATAGGTTTGCTGGGGACCAGGAAAACCGTGAATGTTGCAACGTCGAGTCTCCTCCTGAAGAAAAGCCATCAAGGATTCATGAATTTGTTCAGCTGATTTGTGGTTTTTCAAATGCCCACTGCTTTTAGTTCTTGGTAACGGTGGTCCGTTTCTCAAAGCAGAGGCGTGCTTTTCATTTTGAGGGTGCATTTGCGATGAATTCGGACTCTTCTCTTGATCAAATGTATTGGAAAACCAACGGAGTTTTTCCAAAACACCAAGAGTTGTTTCCTCGCTCTGAGAGTCCAGATATATGGCTCCAATAAGAGCGTTGATGGCCCTATTGAGAACCTTGGGAGCCTGTGCTCCCGGTTTCGGGCTGAAAGAGATAAATGGGACCAGCCCTATTGCTTTTGCAATGTTGGCACATCGATTCACTCCAGAAAAATGAGCTTTCAGTTCCGTGTTCAACCCTTAATTTTATGAGCGACATCGATATGACTTTTAATTAGGGCACGTACCAGGTTCTGCGCCGGATGAATATCCCATTTTCACAGACATTAGATCGACAAACATCTTTCCCACATGCGCTAAGGTTCTATTTCCTTCATGGTTCTCTTCGTTCGCCCCGGCGGCAGTAAGAGCGTCTCTTAAGAGATTGTCATTGTGGAAGCTATACCCAGTAATACCAAAAATAGCACCTTTGTTAAACATTTTGAATATGCCCTGTTCTGAAAGAAAATATTGAGAAGTTGGAAACTTATTTATTGGTGATAGTTGACTTTACGTGTTTTTGAGTACTATGAGCATGCATGTCATTTCCCATTTCGGATATTACGAGTCCAAGATTCCGTAAACGCCCATATTGGGAAAGGTTCTGGTATGCACATTCAGCGAAACAATTGACCAAACAAACGAACATGCACAATTTTTAGAGAGTTCGAAAGTTTATGCAAAAGCCTATTTGCTTGAATTGTAAAAAATATTATCTGTCACAGGATGTTGCAATTAATTAAACCCCTTGAAGGAAGCTATTACCAAATTAGGCGCATTCCAGAACTCAAAATTTGAAGAGACATTTTACCATAGATAAGGTGATCAATTGATTATGATCTATGAAACTGTAGGGAAAAAGTCGGTGTGAGGAAGTGTTACACCGAATTAACGCCAATGATATAACGTCGCTTATGATATCTGAGTTATTTAGTCAACATTTCGATTTCATTGGTTATACTTTCAGTTTTGATCACTCAATCTGCGGCATCATATCAATACATACATATAATTGTGGTTGCCAATCCTATACCATCTACGTAGTATTTCTGGCATTACTGTACTGCATATGTATACGTTTGACAGGTCAAATTACAAGAATGTGAAGCTGCATGAACTCAAATTTCGGCGGCAGGGTCGGTACAAAATCAATGTCCCAATATGAATCCCAGCCTAGCGAGAATCGTCATGAAATAGGTGTTGCGGTATATATATCACTATATAGTCTAAAGTTTTCACAGGATTACTCAATATTTGAATAAGCTTTTTTTTTCCCCAAGTATTCCAGCGCTTCCGCACTTGGTACTCAATATGGGTGATAGTGGTCAGTCGAAAAACAACTTCTCTCCTGCTTCTACAATACCACTACGAAAGACAAAAGAAGATGAGATATTCCAATATCAATTAAGCTTTCTAGATTCGTCCAGCGAAATCAGCCAGGGAATCGACCATGTCCAACTCTCACCAATCCTTGCTGGTCACGCTTTACAGCGTTCGTCGGCTACTCAGCAGGTTGGACTTCTCGCCGGTGTCAGTCATGGTGCCAAAACTTCCACTCTCCAACACGAATTTGGAACAAATCCTTGGGAAATAGACCCACGTGTCTTTTTCAATGTGACCGCTCCTTCGAGCACATTCATCTGCGGGTCTCAAGGGTCAGGGAAAAGTCATACACTATCTTGTATGCTTGAAAACTGCCTTATACCATCAAAATTGGGGAACCTCCCAAGGCCACTCACTGGTGTCGTTTTCCATTACGATACGTTCATAAGTGATGCAATGGGTTCACCTTGTGAAGCGGCGTTTCTGTCGTCAAACCCAGGTATGAAAGTTAGAGTATTATGTCCGCCAACAAATATTCAAAGCGCAAAGGTAAAATTCATTGAAAAACATGCAGAAAATTATTCTCTGATTTGAGATATAGTATACATACTCGCGATTTGATATTGACGTTCTTCCATTGGAAATCGACCAAAAAGATCTCAATACGAAGCGCATGCTAGATCTAATGGCGGTTGAACCCACCGCTGGTAACATACCGTTGTATATGTATACAGTTCAACGAATTTTACGAGAAATGCGCATAACTCAACAGCAAAACGGATCTGGTTTCGATTATGCCACTTTCAAGAACCAGGTACTAGAAAGCGGATTAACTCCTGGCCAACTAGAGCCTCTCAAGCAACGCCTAGAAGTTCTAGAAAGTTTCTTGCCCAAGATACAAACAGAAACAAGTCATTATAGTCATCAACGATCAAGAAAGAGGGGGAAAGCCAAACCAGTGGGTACAACGTGGAAACCAGAGGTACCGAATGATACACATTTTCTTAACGGGAAAAGCTAATCTCCTTCAGCCGAGTTCCCTCACGATCATCGACCTTTCGTGTCCCTGTATTTCACCTGAAACAGCATGCGCATTGTTCAATATCTGTTTAGGAATATTCCTTGAACAAGACATTGACATTGGACGGGTTGTGGCTCTGGACGAGGCTCATAAAGTACGTCCATCGTTCCCTGCTTAATCTCACTGATATTTTCTCTCATTCCTCTGACCATTTTGACGCACAGTATATGAATTCATCACCCGAGTCCGTTTCTTTCACAAATACATTGTTATCTGCGGTGCGACTTCAACGTCATCTGGCAGTTCGAGTCATTATTTCCACTCAGGAGCCAACGATTTCAACAGCACTCCTGAATCTATGTACTGTGACCATTGTTCACCGGTTCACATCACCTGAATGGCTACGTACTTTACACAGACATCTTGCCGCAGCTGCTTGTGACACCACATTAAATGGCAAGGAATCCATCCACGGTTGTGAGAGCGAGTTGGAAGATAACCACGATTCACTCTTCCGCCGGATTGTTCAACTAAACGTTGGTGAAGCATTGCTCTTTTCTCCGACCGCTCTGGTAAAGCTGCAAGCCAAAAGCCCGCAGAATATTGTCTGTTCTTATTTGAGCGACGAATATTTAAAAATCAAAATTCGTGCGAGGCTCACTGCAGATGGTGGAAGAACTGTTCTTTCTTCATAGACATTTTTCCCGCTGAAGCTCCGGGATTGGATAGTAATATTTGATATTTAGATATGCGCTACGGATGAAAGGATTTGGCTCTTCGTTTCGGTCTGATGAGGATCTAGGATAATTTTCAATAAATTCGGGCTATTTGTTTCTTACATAACCACCGTGTAGAACTGCAGACGACGTGTTCCATGGGCAAAAACACAACCAACATTCAGATCTCAGATTTCTTTATACCAATTACGCTTCTGCATGAAACCCGGAATTAATTTCCGGTACAAAAGCTCTCTAGAATCACGCGGGTGCCGAGCGGAATGGTGGTCATTCCAGCATCTGAGTCATTGTGAAGTATGCTTTCCACAAGCAACTTGCGATTAATACCTAACGAGTCAGATAGTATAGTTGTTGCCCTAGCTGCGTGCAGCTTGAAATGTATATTACATTATTGCTGAGCCTCATCAGGTCGATGTGGGGCCTGATAACTAATTCAAACCACCACTTATGCTAGGAGGAAAGAATTCCTGTCATATTCAAATCAAGCCGCCTTGACACTGGCGCCCAGGAATTTTTGTGCATATGAGGCGCTCGTTATTGCCCAGCAGAGTTTCTCACCACTACAATGCCGTGTAACCCACCCGCAATTAGAGGGAATGGAGGTGTCAAATGAAATTTGTCTGATTAGTCTAATATCCCCTGCGGGATTTGTGTCGTCTTCTTATCGGCTGATCGCCATTTTTTTGGCTGCTCAAGCCAAACTACTCTGCGGGATTTTGGACTTACTGTTTGTTATGCGAAAGGACTTGGTACTGTAGCATATTTACTATGGCCCACTAAATACATTATACACTTGCTCCACCCAAATCGATCACGGTTCTATAAATTCACCAAGGACATCCCACAATACCACCGATCTTGGACACAACATATTGTCAACTTCAGTTCTGAAATTCCCGGACTTATCAAGATGGTCACCCATAGCAAAAATAGCCATGACTCCTTGGCAGATCCGGCGTTGTTGGATAAAATCGACAAGCTTTTCGCTTGCAATGTCGGCGAGTACATCAATCTTCCACAGTTGGTCGTAGTAGGAGACCAGTCAAGTGGCAAAAGCTCCGTCTTGGAAGGCCTGACCAAGCTAGCTTTTCCTCGTGACAGCGGTCTCTGTACTAGATTTGCGACCCAGATCATTTTTCGCAGAGTGGAAGGCGTCGACCGAAGTATCACGGCAACCATTATACCGGGAAAGAACGCAGAGAATCCCTCTGAATTACAGGAGTGGAAAACTACGGACCTGCAGGATTTAAGTGCTGCGTCATTTGGAGAGATGATGTCAAAGGTAAGCCTATACATTGGTGAATGATATAGCATGGCTGAAGCAAATTTTCCCTTGGAATTATATAGGTCTATACTCTTATGGGGCTTTCGGTAACAAAAGAAGATGCAATGCCGACATTCTCGGAGAACGTCTTGCGATTAGAGATTTGCGGCCCTGATGAAGACCATCTAAGCGTAATTGACGTTCCTGGAATCTTCCGGAATACGACGCCGGGAGTAACCACTAAGGAAGATAAAGATATGGTCCGAAAAATGGTTCTTGACTACATGACAAATCCACGATCAATCATGCTTACTGTCGTGCCAGCTAACGTGGACATTGCAACACAAGAGATCATTGATATGGCGAGAGAGGTTGACCCAGACGGTAAAAGAACATTGGGCGTGCTGACCAAACCAGATTTGGTAGATAAAGGCGCAGAGAACAAGGTGATTGATCTCGTGGAAGACAGAGAGATGAGGCTCAAACTAGGCTGGATCATAGTACGCAACCTGGGTCAGATAGAACTTCAGGATTTGCACATCGACCGAGATGCAGCCGAGGAACGATTTCGTCACACTGCTCCATGGAATGGCATTCCACGTGACCGATTCGGTATCAAAGCCTTGAAAATCCGTCTTCAGGAAACGGTTACTTCGAATGCCCGTGAGGCATTCCCGTTGGTATGTCCAATGCGGTTACAAGAGGCCGTGGCTAACTTTGTAAGTAGCTTAGGGCTGAAATTGGAAAAAGGCTCAAAAGCTGCCAAGATAAGCTTCAAGTGTTAGGGGCAGAGCGCGAGACTCCAGAACAGCAAACCAGATACCTGTTAGGTGTCATGAGCTCATTCCAGGAAATTACACAGCAGGCTTTGAGCACAAACTACAGTTCGAATAATCACTTTGACCATGATTTAGACTTGCGACTTGCGACTAGAATTGTGAACCGAAATGACAGTTTCTCCGGTGACATGGCCAGCTGGGGGCACGAGTACCGATTTGCCGAGGACACTCGTGACGAATCTAGCCAATCTGATGGTGAGATCGATGCTGAGGATGAGGATGAGGATGAGGACGAGGGCTATGAAGATAAGAATCGAATCGTTGAAACGCGCCAGTTGATTACTAGAAAGACTACCAGACTCCATGGTCTTGAGGATGTCCTGGATGGATTGGAGGATGAAGCCGTCAAATTGCCTCTCAAAGGCAAAATATATCCCTGGATCGAGAAACAGTACCATAGCTCACGAGGATTTGAAATTGGAACTTTCAACTCTACCCTGCTCTCCATTGTGATGAAACAGCAGTCAACCAAGTGGACCACAATTACTCATGGATACATCGATGACATGATAACCATGACCCATGGTTTTATTTTGAAAGCGTTGAAATTGGCGTGCCCTGATACCAGAGTCCGACAAAATCTTATGGCATTTTTGCTGGACCGACTACTGGACCGATACAAAGAAGCCATCAACAAAGTCAAGTTTCTCCTCTTGGTTGAAAGATCAGGTACCCCGATGACTCTAAACCATTATCTTAACGACAATCTTGAAAAATGGTGATGTTCTTCCCTCTAATTATGTTATTTCGCTAACGTGGAAAACAGCCGACAAAAACGGTTCGCGTCCGTCATCGAGAAAAAGACGTTCAGCGATTGTTCACATGGAAAAGTCGTCCGATTCAGTGACATCACTCATCAGCATCATATGAGCAATGTAAAACACACCATACAGGACATTCATGACATTTTACATTCCTACTATAAAGTAGCTCGCAAGCGATTCGTTGATAGCGTTTGCATGCAGGCCGTGGACTACCACCTTGTTACTGGTCCAAGAACTCCCATGGCTCTCTTTTCTCCATATCTTGTTCACAGCTTTAGCAAAGAGCAGCTGGAGGAGATTGCCGGGGAGGAAACAGCACTTAGACGGAAGCGTCGTCAACTTCGCAAAGAAGTCCAGGATCTTCAGAAGGCGAAAAAGATTCTGTTTTAACCATGGGCTTCTACATACCTTGGCTTTCAAATTCAGCGAGCTATTTTTGGGAAACCGATTGTGGTGATTAATAGATCGAACCACAGAATGGGAAAAGCACCCTCTCTGAATGCTTAAATGAGAAATCATAGAAAAGAGCTTCTGAATGTCTGTCTACAATAAGCTTTTTGATTGGCTGATGGGCTGATCTACAAGACTCCACATGGACGTTGGGTAGTGGAGTAGATCCGCTGATCTCGGTTGTTAATCGCAAGTTTGTTCAAGTCATTATGTTTCTACTCTGCTAGTATGATATTTCAGTCAATCACATATTTGCCCATATAATTATGAAGTTGATCCTTGATTTCAAAAATGAGGGTTTGATAGGTGGTAGATCCAGACCAGTCATTATCTAGAGATATTATTTATTACTCAGTTGAAATTTCGATTAGATTGAGGTCCTATTTGCACCTATTATCTAAGTATAAAGCTTAGAAATTGCCTTGGTTAGGTGACAATCAGACTTAGTAATAAAATTATAGACTAAGTTAGTCCTCAGTCTTTCAAACCTAGATACTACTGCTACCTTGTTAAGAATCCTCGATGCTCGTAACAGTAGCTGATAAAGAGAAAATGATAAATAATATCTATAAAGCAATCAAAGCAAAAAGAAAATAAGAAATTGATAAATTATCTCTTTAAAAGGCTATGTGTCTATCGAGAGTGGTGAACATAATAGCTCCGGGGATGACTCTACTAATGAGTATATATCTGATTATGTGCGTGTATACAAGCACGATTGTACTTCCTTATATAGTAACCAGGTAAATCCAATATGCTCGATTGTGTATCTTTCCTATGTATCACCGACGCGTCAACAATTTACTAAATATTATTAATCATAGTTATACGTACTACGTGTATTCTGACCGAAACAACACACGCTAAACCACACTGTGTAATTTGCCAACACCGGAGAGTATGGAGCAAGTTGTAACAAGTAGGACTCTGGCAGGATTCCATTCACTTTGGTTACTCGATCACTGTCATTATTATTATACACTACTCTGTACAGTCGTAGTAATTGATTGCATGGCCCGTATAGGGTGGATTATACAGCCTCGGGGTAACCGCTCCCAGGTCACTGGTACGAAAATCTGATATATCAATTGGTATCCTCCGACAATGCCAATCCTCTTTGTCTATCAAAAATATAAAACATGCCAAATGCTAGGTACACAACACGCTATGCTGGACATTACTTTACGACCCATTGCGGTCCACCTCGTCTATCCTAGTCAGCCACGACTGAGCCTCCTTGATCAGCGCGCGCCGCGCTGTCCGCGCCTCCTCAGAGTCAATACCATCCGCCTTGAGAATCACCTGCGCCAGAATAGTCTCGCTGAGTCGTTTGTGCTCGTACTCGCGCGCTTTGGCGTCGGTCGGGGTGTCGGTAATGTATGCTTCGCACATGGGCGCTAGTTCGCCGCGCAGGTAGTGCAGCAAAGCGTCAACTTGAGCGTTTCCCGTGCGTATGTTTTGGAGACTTGGTGCGGGCGATGGGGCTGCGGAGGATGTTGTTGAGCGGCCAGAGGATGATGTTGGGCGATGTTGGTCGAATGACGGCGGTGCCAGGCCGCCATTATCGGCCACTGACGACGACAGGTCCGAACTGGCAGTAGCAGTAGCTGCTGCTGCTGCTTCGTCACGCTTCTTCTTCTTCTTTTGCTTTTTCTTGTCGTTTGCCCGCTTGTTTTTCGACGGCCGCTGCTGTTGCTGCCCCTGCCCACTAGTACTCAACGCAGCATCACTCTTCTCACCCCCACTCTCAGACAAATCACTCGTACTCTCACCTGGCCGCACATCCGAAACAATACACATAATCTCCGACTGCTGCTTCAACCCTTCATCCTTACACGCAACATCATCATCCCGCAACAGCTTACCCTTGTACAAAATTTTGATGCGCTGCAAGTCCGTCGCAGCCGTCTTCTCAGCCGCGCGCCGCCGGATATCGCCAACCGTTAGGTCGCCGTCGTCAATAGCGTAGGCGGGGAAATGGAGAGGGTAGGTGACGCCGCGGTGTTTCAGCAGCAAAATGTCGGGAGTGTCTTCGTCGCTGTTGTTGTTGGCTTGTGCGCGCGGACGGCGTTCAATGTATTGCGCCTGTGGGTGATGATGATGGTGGTGGTGGTGGGAGCGATGTGAGTTGTCGTTACCATCATCGTCTGCCCCGGTCAAGTATGAAAAATCGCTGTCGCGGACCTGCGGGTTGTTGCGGCGCCAGAACGCAAACTGGTCGCGCCAGCTCATGGTGACGACGACAGCAACAAGACTTAGAAGAAGAGCTGCGAGAGAAGCCGTCGACAGGTCGATTTTGTCGTTGGTGTTGTTATTGCTGAGGATAGGCAGAGACGACAGACGGCGGACGAGCTCCTGCGAATACGAGACAACGGGAGCCTCGGTCAGAGAAGACAGCGAGACGGGCGGCAGCGAAAACGACCGTAGAGTCATGAATCCTGACCTCTCCTAGCCAGGAGAGGAGGGGGAGGGGGGCGGGGCGGTTTAATAGGCTTTTCTGCCAGTCAGCCGTCAGCTGTCAGAGTGATGGTTGGGATTCAAAATGTTTGATGGAGGGAAAAGTTGCCGCCAGGAGGGGCGCCGGGAAGACCAGGACAACGAGGTACTCTTGGACCCCAGAGCCGCACGCGCGGCCCACAAAAGCGGCAAATTCATGCAATAGCAAGAAACCCAATAATTAATCAGCTATCGTTGTACGTACATTGTCGAATTATCGACGTGGCTGGATCCAAAGTGGGGAAGACTGTAGGAGATGCCCAGCCCTGACCAGAACTGGCGCATTCCAGCAGCGTCCACGAGGCTGCCTACTGTATAAACGTTTGGGTTTAGTACAAAGTTCTAATAGTATTAAATTATTAATGGTTGGCTATAAAGTGATAATTATATATATATATGTGTTGTTGGTTGAATGTGGCAGTGACTGCTCTAATATCAGTTGACATGGTAATTGATATATTCTCCCAGCCAGGCTATGCAGACTGATGTGGAGCCCTACATCAATTGATACATCAACTGATGTGAATATCCACGCCATGTAGCGCCTGCCTATTGGCACTAAATGCACCGAAATAATTCAAATCTATAGTTTTAATATAATTATATACGAAAAAGAATCTATACACAAAATAAAGAAACGCCCAATATGCTTCGCTGGCTCGCTGGCAGTTACACTACAGCCGTACATGTCCGTTTGTGGGTCGCCCTCCAAACAGCCCCAGAACTCCATCATTATTAGTATTACTATCTTGGCGACTGCTACTCGAAGCAGAGCCTCCTTCGCCGGCGAGCCACCGCGGTCGGTTCAAGCCAGACAGATCGCCCTGTAGCCATTTCGGCGTCGAGGCTGTCTCGAATGTATTCCGCACGCGGTGCGCAAAGGACTGGAAGAACCCTTCGTCTTCCACATCCTCACCATCAGCAGGCCGCCCGATGGTGTCAGAGACGAGACCAGTTGTTGCTGTCGTCGCCGCCGCTCGGGATGGCCGTTCACTGTGCCCTCCTCGGCGGGCAGCTGTTGTGGAAGTGGACGACGTGCTTCGCCCAGCATCCACTGAACTCTGCGTCAGGCTCAACGAGCCCAGCCCGATCAGTTCGCGTTCGATGAGCGCGCGTCCCTCGCGCCAGCCACCTACCCCAAAACCGCCGGGATTTGCCTCGGCGTCCTCTTCGTCGTCCACCATGCCAAAGCCGAACACTTTCTTGATCCGGCCGTACAGATTGAAAATGGTGGCGCAAACCGGGAGCAGCACAAAGATGGGGAAAAAGTAGTCAAACCCTTTGCCCAGTGGCGTTAAATCAATATATTGACCGAGGAATCGGTAAAAGGTCGTCTCGTGGTGGATCTCAACAGGAAAAAATGTAAGGAAGTTGTATGCGAGAGGAACAGTCAGCCGAGCCACCTGACCGGCATACCAACAGGCGCTTTCGCCATATGTGTTCCGACGCACCAGAGCCCGATTCCCCCAGACCTGAGCGTCATTTACCCCCTTCAGAGCGGCAGTACACATGTACAACAGCCACAAGGAAGACGTAATCTGGCCTCCGAGCCTCACATGGCCGGCTTCATTTGGATGCGGCACAATCGTGAGGCTGATGATGGACAGCTGCGGAGCAAACGTCTTGATAAGCTCGGACCAGACCACACAAAAGGACGCGGCTGCGAAAGCGGCAGCGAGAATGAGTCGGAGACTCGGCAGCAGATTCACGTAGATGAAATATCGCATGTACGGACTGACGAACCCCCGCTTCGTCGGCGAGGCTCCGTCGGCGCCGGTTAAGCCAAACTCCAGCTTTTTCGAGGCAGTCGAGTTCAGGATGGTCTGATAATCGGCGGCCGACTGCACCAGGCGATCCCACTCATCGACAAATCGAGATTTCTGGTGTCGGGCGCGCTGCAGCCTCCGGGACAAGTCCGCCAGATATCGCTCGGTGATGACGGCGGGCACAGCGGTAGACTCGGCCATGGAATGCAAAGCTGCCGGACGCGAATCGGGGAAGCTAGAGTAGTCGGCCAGCTCTTCGATCCACTCTTCAAAGTCGCGGGCCGTTCCGGTCTTGCGCTGTTGCAGCTGCGATAGCTGGGCCTCGAGTTCCTCGAGTTCGGTAACGGCGTCGGTCAGGCGATCATGGATTTTGGGTGCACGGGCTTGTATGCGCCGCAAAGCGTTGGCGTTGTTTGACTTTCGGAAGAAGGACCGCGGGATGGAAACGAGGCCGTGGCCCATGAGGTAGATGGCAAGAATCAAGCCCCAGACATAGGCAAGAGCCATGACGAGACCTCGGATGGACTTGAACTCGAAGCCATTCTGAATGACGAAATATACCAGACCAAAAGCGCCGCAGCCGAGCACGAGGAGATGGTATCGGGCATTGGAGCGTAGGGAGTAGAGCAAGCGGCCTTTGGGGTCGCGATAGCCGGAGTCAACGAATTCACCGAGCAAAGGGAGGATAACCCTACGAGTACGGGTTAGCCTGGTAGAAATTTCCACAAGAAGAGTATACACACCAGGTCAAGCAAAAAATCAGCCAGTAGGTAATGCGCCAGAGCACGAGAATGGCGCGGTCCGGCAGCCAGACGCCTCTCGGAGCGTCTCCGTCTCGGGTGCTGGATGTCAGGTCGACGGGCACCAGCAGCACGACACTGGCAGGAAGCACGAGGGCGAGGAAGACGGGCAGGACGATATAGCCAGGGGTGGCACGTAGAGTCAAGAATCGGCGTAACAGTAGCAGAGCGAGCAGGCATATGGCGAAAAAGGAAATAGAGAGAAAGACGGCCGAGCCGACGGGGGTCGGAGATGCGGCGGGCGTGGACAGCAGGCCGGTGGGGATCCACGACATGGTGATGTTATGTGACGAGAGGGCGCTGGGCAGGGCGATTCGGCGTCATGCCGGGATGTCGTTTGGGATGGCTGGTAAGGCAGGTTGAGAGGGGAGGCAAAGAAATATAGAGAGAGGATAGCGGAAAGCGGAAAGCGGAGAGAGGAGCTGCTTGTTATCGATATGTCGTTCGACTCGTCCGGAGCCGTTCCTGATAGGATCACGTGATACTACCCACGCTAGGCCGGATCCGGATCGCACTTTGCGCAGCACTGATTGGCCAGGACGGTGCGCAGCGATCTGCCTGCGGTGCCACGGTCCCCTGCAAGTGCCGACGCAGTGCAATAGCTTAAATCCCCTGGATAACACGAATAATTCCATACGACAGTATTCTGATATATATGATTACTATTGCCGACAGATGAGTGCACAAGCGCCGCATCCTGGTGGGGTCACGCTTCCCGTGTTGCATGTTAGTAAGTTAGTTAGTCAGTTAGTAATAATTCGCTACTCGGTACTAGTGGCAGTACGTCCTTGGTCTATTAGATCATCTGCCCTGGCATGGTTGCTGCTGTATTCTCTTGCCCCTGTGTGTACTCGGTGTGTTTCTCGAGCTGATCGGCCGTGCAGCCTACCAGGCAGCAGTTGGATATACAAAGATAAAAGGCCAAAAGGACAATTGCAGGTGGGACAGCCCGTTGTGGCTCCCGCGCTCTAGTGTCTAGTCCCCCCGGCCAGCGCTAGCCCGATGCCGCTCCAACGGCGCGACAATCATCTCGACGATCCTCTGCAATTTTCGACAATCATCCTGGTCATTGTTATTGCGTGGCTGCACAGTCGTTGGTGTGAAGGATTGCCTCTGCCACTAAACACGCTTCGCTTCTTCAGGCTTCCCGGGTTTTGGGGTTGAGGTGTTTTAAATGTTTCGTCACCGAGTGGCCGCTGGGCCTGATAGTCAAAGGAACAACTAGGATTTATATTATTGTGCGCTGATCTCGGCTGCCCATTTAATCAGCTTATTGCCATGTCCATACTCCATAGTAAATACGTGTTACGATGTACAACTACAGAGTACATCCCACAATCCGACAAGGTTCGACCTTGAAACACGTCCGTTGTCTCTTCTTGCAGGCCTGGGCTTGGCATGTTCAAACAAGCCGTGAATGCGCCAGGCCCGTTACATATGTATGCAGCTGTAACTTGTTGGTTGCTATTTCATCAGTCAAGTGGAAGCCACGCGAGGAAATGAAGAAAAGCAGGGCAATAATGCCCATGAATGCTGCGAATATCCCTCAGAATCGGCACAATCAGCGCAATGCACAAGACAAAAGACAAAAGGCGCCCTGAGACCCACCTAGCACCGTGCTGGCCTATCATAGACGCCCACTGGCAGGCCGCCGCCCCACGCAGGCCCATTCGGGCCCCAAAGAAAGTCTCTCTGGGTCGGCCCTTCCTCTGCTTGGTCTCGCTGTCTCTCTGTGCCTTCCTCTGTCTGCCTCACTCGCTCTCGCTCTCTCCCTCTCCAGACAGCTTCACCTCTTCGCTCGTTCCTCCCTCTCCTCCTCCTTCTCCTCCTTAATCACCCCCCTCCGTCCTCGTCTTCTCGATCTCGCTCAAGTCGCTGTGTCAGCACCTTTCTCTGCCGGCCAACACGAACGCGCCAGACAAACAGCCACTGGGTCCACGGCTCTCCACCACCCACCGCTCGACCAACCTCGACGTCTCTTTCAGCTCCTGCCAATATCACGACAGCTCTCCCTCCCTCCTACCCTCCCCTCCTCCCACTCCCCCTCCTCCTCCAGAATCAAGATACCCTCGCGACCGTCCATCGTGTGCTGACCTTTCTCTTGTCTCCGCTGTCCGCTGCGGCTCACAACACCCATCCGCTTTGGCCTCCTATCATCGATACGTCAGACTACCCAAAAGGAACAGGAACCGCATCCATCGCCCACGCTAATACGGATTTTTTATTCGCACAAACAAGGAAACTCATCTTATTTGGCCAGATATAGATATCCCTTCCACCACTGGCGAATGCTGACGGCCACTTCGCCCCCGCCTGGTTTCTCAACAGTTGCCCACGTCAAGGGCTTCTGATATGAATCCAGCAAACTTCCCCAATGTCGGCGCCGCCGCCATGCCTGGTGCTCCCAACCCCGGACAAGGAACTGCCCAAAGCAATCAGGTCTTGACGCACATTCTCCGAGCTTTGCAGTCTCAAGGTCCTTTCACCGGATGGCGCGCTGAAGTGCCACCCGAAGAGCGGGCCAAGAAGACATGGCAAATGTTTGTGCTACAATGCTCCACCCCTCAAAATCAATGGGACCCGTCCGCTGATCACACAAGGATCTCTTCTCTCCGTCTGATTCACCCCAAGGTCAACGTGCCCAGCGCCGTTCATGCCGCTCTATCCTTCGAGGAAAAAGCTTTTCGTGAAGCCCATCAAAAAGTTCGCTCCCCTTCTCCTCCTCCCTTGCCGTGGTGGAAAAAAGCACCAGCTGAGCTCACTTTGTGCTACAGGAAGATTACGAAAAGGAGTGCACTAATAAACTACACGCCATCAAGGAGACTCGCGTGCGACAAAAGAATCTTCTCGACCAAGGCCAAAATATCATCCAGAACGCCGGCACCATGCCTGGCGCTCCGAACGCCCAGTTTCCCCAAATGACCCGACCCATGCAGACCTCTCCCATACCCACCCAGATGCATGTCCAGCAGATGGGCATGAACGATCCCAGCATGATGCAGTCGCAAGTTCGCCAGCAACAGCTCCTGCAGCAGCAGAACCAGATGGCCCAGCAGCGCCTCATGACCGGAATGTCCTTCCACGACGACCTGGCCTCACTCACCCAGCCCGAATACGACCATATATGTGCCATGGCCGCTCAATTCATCAATAACATCCCGCCCGACCAGCTCGAGCAGCGCCGTGCCGATGCCGCTAATAACATAAGCAACAACGAAGCGAAGCAGGCCATCATCCAGAAGTACGGCGACGTCCTAACTTATATGATCCGCGTCCAGTGTCTCAAACGTATGCGCATCAACAAACAACGCAGCCAGCAAATGATGCATCCGAACATGATGGGCTCCGATGCTTTGATGAACAATGTCGCCCAGCGACAAATGGGCGCCAACAACATGATGGGCCTGCAGCGAAATGCCGCTCTACCCATGAACCCGCAACAAACCGGCCTAGACCCTTCGGCTTTTATGGGCAACGTCGAGAACATTCAAGGCCAACAAGCAGATGGCCTCCGTTCCCAAGAAGCAGGCCAGCTCGTCGTCCCGGCGAGTAATGCCATGGGCCAGCAGCCTTTTACCAACCCTAACGCCATGTTTCAACAACCTGGAGGAACACCACAAAACGGCCAAGGACCCGCCAATCGTCCGGGCGTCAACCCCCAGCAGCAGTTTCTGACTCCTCAGCAGATGCAAAACGCCCAGAATGCCCAACACGACCTTCTCCAGCAAAACCCCCAATTCCAGGGTCAAACCCAGCCGCAGCCTCCATCTCACCAGGCCCAGGTCCAGGCTCAGGCTCAAGCTCAAGCTCAGGCCCGTGCTCAGGCTGCCCACAACGCCAAAATGGCCATGGCAAACCAACAGGCTCAAAACACCCCCAAACTCAATCAAAACATCCCGAATCAGAGCCCGGCCATGCCGATGATCAATCGCCCTGTCGGTCCCAGCATGTCGCCTGCGCAAGCCGCCGCTCAGGGACGGCCGCCTTCAAGGCCTCAGCAACCTACTAATCAGCCACAGGGAATGCGAGGTCAGTTGCCTGCGTCTTTGCCCCCTGCTCTCCAGGAACGATTGGCCCAAATGCCCCCGGAGAAAATGAATGCGTTCTTGTTAAACCAGCGTCGCAATTTGGCCAATAACCAAGCCAAGGCAAACGGTCAGTCGATGGCGATGCAAGGCAATATTGCTCAACAACCACAAAACGGGCAGCTCAATGACCCTGCTGCTATGCGGAATATGCAACAGCAGCTTGGCGGCGGCATGGCTGGCGCGCCACAAAACAATCCAATGCTTCAAGGGCAGCAGATGTCGATGCAGCAGCAACAGCAACGGCAACAAATGATCAGACAGCAGCAACTCCTGCGCCAACAAAACATGGGTGGTGAGATGAGCCCAGAGCAGGTCGCCCGGATGGATCGCGTCCCATTCCCACCCCAAATGCTCAATAATAACCCAAACATAAACCCGCCTGTTCCAAAGACGGTGAAAACTTGGGGTCAACTGAAAGAGTGGGTGCTCCAAAACCCCCAAGTTCTCGGAAATGTGGACTTGCCGAAGCTATCGCAACTTCAGCGCCTACACCTCTCGCAGTCTTTGTCGCAGCACCGGGAAACTGGGCGAGCTGCCGCCGCTGCCGCTGCCGAGCAAGCTGGACAGCCAAATTGGGCAGGACCCCAACAGCAGTTCATGCAGAATCCAGGACTCCCACAAGGCTCTTTGCCACCCGTACCGGCTGTTACCGCTAATGACATTCAACTTGCACGCCAAAAGCTGGGCCCGCAGTCTAATAATATCGATGATAACTCGATTAGAAATCTAATTATAAGAAATCGCCAGAGGCTTCTTGCGCAACAACTCCAAAATCACAATATTTCGGCACAAGTCATGGCCCAAAAGCAAGGCATGCAACAACCACCATCTCATCCACAGCCAGTGCCTGCCCAGAATCCTGCAGAAAAGCAACCTACGCCATCAATACCACCCGCAATACCAGTTAGCCAGCCAACGTCAATGTCCCCAGCGGCTCCTGGCACAAAGATTCAAAACCAGCCCCCAACATCGACAACAGGGAGGAATGCCAAAGCCGGAGCTGGCGCCAAAACCACACGGAAACGCCCGGCCCCGGACGACGTTATTGAGGTCCAAAACCCCAAAGCTCACCCGGTACCACAGGCTGCCATTGGTCAGCCTCCTATGGCACAGACTGCTGGTGCTGCCCGCCCGCCGTTTTCTTTTACTAAGGAGCAGATTGCATCCATGCCACCTCAGCAACGTGCTCAGATTGAAGCTCAGATTAAGCGGATGGCTCGCCCTCAGCTGACCAGGGCTGTTGCAGAGGAAAACTGGAATAAAAACCTGCCAGATGCGTTTAAGAATTGGTACAATGAAATGAGCAAGGTCTTTCCTCAAGAGTCTCCGAAAGTTTCACCCGAAGAGAGAGCAGCTATGGCCCAGCAGTTGCGTGAGTCCGTCGATATGCTCTCGAGGCTGGATACACTTGTCCAGTTTTTGATCAAGGCTCAGAAGGAAGCGGCTATCAAAACTTTGTTTTCATGGGTAGGTTCTTCCCTCCCCCCCCCCCCCCCCCC
>CVMT01000002.1:2787006-2887586 GCA_000985935.1 Talaromyces islandicus | reverse complement strand
CCCCCCCCCCCCCCCCCTTTTTTTTTCCCCTTTGTTAGAGTTTTCTAACATCCACAGCGTATCCAAATTATGAGGCAATTCAAAAGTGGCGACTGGTCACTCAACGATGAGTTCAATATATCTCCCGAGCTGTTGAAAAAAGCGCTTGGAACCGTTAGAGACATGTTCGGAGCAATGATCAAAACTGTACGATCGCAACAACAGAGAAGCAACCTTCCGAACGCCCAGGTGGCTGGTGGCCAGTCGAATGTGGCGCCTTTGAACGCGTCCAACCTCGAACAGCACCAGCAGCAAGAAGAAGCGAAACGAGCAAGGCGAGTGCAGAATCAAAACGTCCCTGCGGCACCGACATCTGCGCAGCCACCATTTCCCTTGGGCGATCCTTCTCCACAAGGTGTTCCGCAAGCTTATGGACCTGGAGGGTTCTCACCTGACAAGATGAAAATCCCCCAATCCAAGCGTCGCAAGCAAAGCCATCCCGCTACACCAGCCACGCCTACAGCTCCTGCACCTGGTGCTCTGCCGAAAGCCGAGACTGCGAAGCAGGGCATGTTTAAATGCTCTGTCCCTGAATGCGAGTACCATAACAAAGGCTTTGCAACCCATGTCGAACTCGAGAGACACGTGGAAGAAAATCACAAGGCTAAAGAGGAGATATCTGATCCTCTTCAGTACGCTTTCGAGGGTTTCGACTCTGCTCTTGGCAAGCCAGTGGATGAAATGGATCTAGTGAAGGAGGAAAAACCGGCGGCTGCTGTCGCTTCCCAGCCAATTTCTTTGCATACTGCAAAGAGGGATGGTAAAGTCGAGGGAGTTCCTGCGCCGCTTGGACGAGTGGTGAGCCAAGCTGATACAAAACCCGTATCACCGACTTCTCAGCAACTCCTGACTCCTCGGTCAAACGTGTCTAAAACGACAAAGCCACCGACATCCAACCAAGTATCTGCGAAGGCTGAGAAGGATGCGGCGGTCAAACCCGCGCAAGAGGAGAAAACACCGATGGCAGACTGGACGGATAGCACGGTTTCTCTCTTTAGCATCCAGGATGCTTTTGGTCCTTCCTTGAAAGAAGAAAGTCTTAATTTCGGCCCTGATCTCTTTGACGAATTTGTCAATGCCGACATGTTTATGGGTAAGGCCGAGGACACCCCGGACTCTGTTGATAGCATTGGGTTGCATACACAAACACCAAAGGATGGGGAGATGATCAAAGACGACACGACAATTAACATCAATGATGGCGAAGATGACGGCCCCCTTCCTTTGGATTGGTTCTCGCGCCCTGGTCCTATGTTTACTGGAACTGTCTACGAAGACCCTTGGGTAGATTTTGATCTACTTTCGAAAGACTCTTTGTTGGGTGGCTCTGAAGAGGCCTTGTCATTTTCCATTTCCTGATGGCAACCGAAAATGGAAGCCATTTTATTACTTTTTCCAACGTTTAACGGCTGTACATTACTCTTTGTTAAAGCAGGGCCAGATGCATTATGTGTGATCGAACCAGGATTGTTTGCATCGTTTTGTTTTGCTTTTTGTTTTTCTTGAAATATTCAGTTGGCTCCCTGTCTTTTTCGATTTCATTTCTTGTCCCTTCTACGGTCGAAGGTAATTCTTGTGACTTTTAATTCTTATTCCCCATTTTTCGTGACCGATTTGCGGACAATGGTGTTCGGATATTGAACAGGTGTTGGGCAGGCGAAAGACTATGATTCGGCTTTCTTGTTTTTGTTTTTTTGTGATCTGTCATCTGGGATTGTGTTTTTCATCGGCTTATAGGATACCATTGATGCTTGTAGGAGAGCCTAGAAAATCGCGCGGTTATTTTTTCCATTGCTCAATTTGAATACTTTCAGCTATGAATTGGTTCAAATGTTGTTTATTTATAATATTCATCATGCTATGCACTTTGTACGACTACGGAGTATGTTCAAGGAGTAGGGGTGCTCAACGAAATTCTAACCATAGGCAAGTGTAGAAAGAGGGAGGAGAATCCGAGTCAAAAGCGACGGCCTCTAATTCTTAAACCGCCGAAAAGGCCAATACTCCTCCAGTAGTGGAGATAGCTTCGAGACAAAAGCTGCAGCACATCCCAAATATCTGTGCGCAGCTTGAAATAATGCCAGCCATAATTTGCGTCCGGCACGTACATGGGAGCCAAGGGACATGGTGCCGGCCTCTGGAAGGCAGAACGGTTTGCCCACGCCTAGGGGCAGGCCTGTCGTCCCGCTGGAGTGCAGAATGAGCACGTTACAGTCCGATTCCGAGATGAAATGGTTCTTCGGCTGATGTTGTTCTCGGTAGATGATGATGATGATGATGATGATGATGATAGTGAGGTACACTACGACTTGGCATGTTGAGCCCCTTGGCGCCATCGCTTTCATATTTAAATTCAATCCGCTAATTCTAATGAATCTCTAGCAATTCGCTTTACTTGTATTCAAATGCTACCTAATCTTCTGTCTTGGCTTCTATTTGGCAAACACTTCTTGAAAACAACTTTCTGACAACCGCTTATTTAACATACGGCTTAAGACTGTTCACCGTGTCGACAATACACTCCTTGAAGGTGCGGTAGCTGAGGCCCAAGATCTCCTTGGACTTGGAGCTGTCATACCCATACCATCCAGTGGGCGGGATATCACCGGGCTTCAACGCGTCTCCCGTGGGCAAGCCATCTCGGAGTTCAGGGAATTCTTCGCCAATCACTTCGGCAATTTGCTTGTTGGAATAGTGGCCCGGAGAGAGCAGGAACCGCTGACCGCCGGCTTGCTCGGATTTCTCAATGGCCAGGACGTGGGCCAATGCCAGGTCACGCACATCCACCCACAAGAAGACGCCCGTGTATGGGCAGGCGTCCTTGGCCTTGCCAAAGGCAATGTCGCGAATGCGCTCGTTGGAAGCGTTCAGGGAGTCGAGGTCCTTGAGATGATGAATGATGGGACCGTAGACCATGGTTGGGTTCATCTGAACAAATACGTAAGTCACTCGTGTCATGTCATGTGCTGGGTGGTTACTTCTGTCTGACTTACACTTGTGAGGGCATAGCTCGGCTTCTCCTTCTCCACAAAGTCCCATGCATATTTCTCCGAGAAATATTTGCTTCCACGGTAGCCATTGAGCGGGTTGGAAGTAGCCTCTTCCCAGGTCATGTGGTTCCAGTCCGCGGCTGTAAAAGTATGTGTCTGAGGCTTGGAAAAGTCCAGGATTGCGGCGCCGGACGATGTGACCACGACTTGCTTGACTGAGGGGGCGTTGTCTTTGACGGCCTTGAGGAGACCAATAGTGCCATTGATAGCTGGATCCAGGAGATCCTTCTTGATGTCCGAAATACGGAGCTGGAACGGGCTGGCGGTATGGATCACAGCCTCAAAAGGGGGGTCAGAAACGACCGCCTTGTCGAAGGCTATATACAGTTCAACAGTTAGCTGCGTTCAAATAAAAATGGGAGGAAAGGGACAAGGGACAAACATACCACCAGGCGCGGCAATATCAGGCACAATGGCAAAATCCAAATTATCCTTGGAGATATTTGGGTAGGATTTCTTGATCTGGTCTGCCTTTTCCTGGGTACGGACCGTAGTCACGACAGAATGGCCTCGTTTGAGCAGCACATCGAGAACGTGGGCGGCAATGAAGCCACTTCCGCCGGTAAGAAGAGTGCGCGTCATGATTGCTTGGGGTGGTATGAATTCGTAGGAGTTTGGTACCAATTAATGTCAGGATTCTGGGACGTAGAGTTGTTTTTGCCAGACAGCAGAATTCAGTCGCGAGACTTTGGTCTTACTTATACCAACATTGAAACGCGGGCCCGGCTGTGGGGGTTTCTATGTTGGCTTGCAGGGCTCGGTTTTATTCCTACTATTTCCGCTCAAGTTAGATATGGAAACAATGGTTATTATTTCCACCGATTTAGACATGGATATATTGAATATTATTTCCAGTTGGTCATGGACGTACTAACAACTTATTTCCGAGCTAAACGTGGATCTTTTCCACACACAAACAGCCTTCGGCTTCGCAGTAGAGCAAGTAACATTGGAACATGCACTCTTATTAGATTGATCAATGTAGCTCCACTGTTAAAAGTAACGAATGTTTAAATTAAATTTTACAACAACAATAAATAAATTTAATATACATTCACTAGTATTCAAAATATAACTAATGATAGCTACCACTACTACTAAGTTAATATTAAAAGTATCCTGGAGATGTGGAGGCAATCTCGAGAGGATCTATTACCCGTGCCCACTGCGGGTCGGGCCCGCGTACATGTATGCAAGTACAGTATTGTATGTGGATTTCCCCTCGCAGATCCCGGAACGTTATCAGGGCTTTGGGTCTCGACTTTCAACATCATAGACGAATTATTTTGCTCTTCATGGAATGTGGTTGATTATACTGTAATTGCCTCATGTATCAGCTTGGTTTCCGAGGACTTTAGGGAAACAGAAAAGCCTTTCCTGTGACGTCTGCTTATAATTGATAGTAATATACACTGACAATACGCGGGGTCCCTAGGCAGAGGCTCAAAAATGCGCCGTCTGGTCGAAAAATTGTGAATCCATACTACGCCGACATTGAAATAGCGCTTTCTGATTTACGCATAAAAACTTTCAGACAACCGTTTGTCATCATGTCTCCCAACGTCATCGTCGACGAAAACATCACGAGCAAGACGACGACTGTCGATAGCTTTCACATCCCCACTGTGGACATCTCGGCCTTTTTGGCGGACCCAGACTCGCCCGAGGCCCAGTCCATCATCCCCATCGTGCGGTCCGCCTGCCGCTCAACGGGATTTTTCCAAATCACCGGCCATGGCATTAGCAAGGATCTGCAACAGGCAGTGTTTGCCGGCGCGAAACAATTCTTCTCCCTCCCCTTTGAGACTAAAAAGGCCCTCGATGCTCACTTAAATCAGGGCCTGAGGGGTTACGACGTACTAAGCTCGCAGTCTTACGAAGATGGGATCCTGCCGGATCTCAAGGAAGGCTTCTTTACGGGAGTTGACCTGCCGGCCGATGACCCCCGTGTTCAGGCTCGCAAGTTCCTCATGGGAAGCAATGTCTGGCCTGATGCATCCTTGCTCCCCGAAGATGAATTCCGCAAGCCTATCAAGGAGTACCATGATGTGCTGATGAAGCTCTCTATCAAGCTCTTGAAACTCATTGAGCGCACGCTGCCCTATGGACCGGGAATCTTTGATGAATTCATCGGCAACGATCCCATCATGCCGATGCGCATGCTCCATTACCCGCCAGCGCGCCCCGAACACGAGAGAAACGGTAAGACGCAATACGGTGCCAGCGCACATACCGACTTTGGCGCCATTACTCTGCTTCTCCAAGAAAAGAATCCCGGGTTGGAGGTTTTCGATTCGCGAACCGACGAGTGGAAGCCCATTCCGCCGAATCCAGACGTGTACGTGGTCAATATTGGCGACATGCTCAGTTTCTGGACCAAGAACGAGTACAAGAGCAGTGTGCACCGCGTTATCAATCGCGAACCCGGCGACAGATATAGTATCGTGTTCTTTGTTGATGGGAATGGGGATGCAAAGTTGTCGCCGCTGGATGGGTCGGAGGAGGACAATCCACTCACTGTCGAGCAACATCTGATTCGTAGGCTTGCGGAGAGCTACGGCAAGAAGTGACGGGAATAAGAAGCGCTTGGGAACTTTGCTACTTTTATCGACTATTTTTATGTTTTTCTCACGATAATATCGATAGTTGTATTCTTTGTCCGAATACAGTAACTGGTATTAGGGAACCTGCCAAAGTAATCCCATACCTCAAGGAACTGGAACCTATACAAAATTCCTTATTGCCTCACATCTAGGCGATTTTATTATTTGTACCTCGCCCATAAGATATTCCTTAAGCGGGGTTTGCTAGGGAAAACCATGTGAGACCTACTGTAAATAGGATTTTAAAATTGTATAAATAGATATGACTGTAGTATTTATTACGCTACTATATTCCTGTAAAGTAGACTTTTTTTCTAAAAAAAAAAAAGAGAGAGACTCGTATAAAATTGATTTCTTAATCTAAGCTTATACTCGACATTAGTTGACATTGCAGTTCGGCGTGCAGCAGTAAAAGCCGCCACAGGCTGATGTAAAGCCTGCACGGTCTTATCAAGATTGTCACCAGCCATTGGAGGAAGTGTGGGAAAGGAAATTTGTCAAGATGATATATCCAAAATCTAACAGACATGCAGAAAGTAAAACTCTAGGATGCATGTAGATTAGGTTATTATGGGACGGGTACGCGCATGAATTCCGCAAAAACAAAGGTCTAGACAAAGATATGGCCGAAAGTCTAAAGGACGCTACAAAAATATTGAAATAATAAATGATATTAATAGAGATGAAAGGGAAAAAAGTAACCCCGAGAAACAACGGAGACATAGCGGCATAACTCTCACCCAACACCGGAGCAACAGGGTTAAACCGAGAAACAACGGAGATAACGGCATAACGGCCAAATCACACCTAACGCCGAGAGCACTCAGCAATTTTGGTTGACAGGGGTCCATGTATGTCTTGTCCAACGGTGCGTATTGGCGTGGCAAATACGAATGTGGCACACGAATAATATTACCCTGGGGGATATAACGAAAACCATAGAGAATGTCTTGTTATGCTCTTCATCTCCTGAACAACTACTGTAAGTGAAGGTGCCTAAGCTCTTAGTGTTAGCAGATCTCTCACTAATGTTGCTTTTAATATCACATAAAGGTCTTGGGCCTATTCTTTTCTTTTCTTCTTCTTCTTCTTCTTCCTTTTTTGGGGGGGGGAGGCATATGTAGCACTCACCGCATTGAGCAGGAATCCACTAGTATACTACCAAGTAATTATCGTTCGCCTATTGAGTCCATTTTCACAGTCAATGTTTCCGCCACATATGCAGCTTTAGGGTTTTGGCTAAAGTATTCGTACGGTTGAATAAGAACGCCCATACAAATAAGTTTTGATACGCTGGCTATCGTGTCGATATTCCCATCCCTGTTCTAAGTTCACATTTTGCCGGCCTACATGGACCTCTATCGAAGGTAAATACCCCTCTGCCATCATACGATCATCAAAAAAATTCTCGACAGGTTGTAGGGCCAACAGTATACCGGGTGTCATCTACTTCTATTCCATCTCTTTTAATGTAACGACACCTTTTGAACCCTTGATATCTCGAGAGAAGTATAAGATTCTGTATTGGCTTAGAGGTATAGATATTCATAACTTTTAAAAGCGGGAAATAGATTTGATAACGTTAAACCTATCTTTAATAGATATCTTAGACTAAAGACTTTATAATGAAACTCTAGGTACTTTTTCTATGTTATGTATTCTGCACTAATTAGATTTTCGCTGGCAATGAGTCCTTATTTCAGGATCTTTAGAATAGGTGTTGATAGTATATTCCTCACCTAAATCACTGGTTAGCAAAGAAATGTGATCCAAAAAAGATTTCTTACAAAGTCTATGGCTGTTATTTTACTAGCTGTTGTCTAGTAGGATTATCCTGCATTTAGATCCAAGACTTTTTTAACAATTTGTTTCCTATCTTCTATAGTGAAAAGAAAGATCTTGTTAAATATCCTATTGCTAAACGTTTTAATGGGAATAAAACACTTTGAATTAATATAATTTACAGCAATACTAGATAATTTTTTTATATTCAATCTAATATAACACTATAACATTTCGTATTATTAATTTTGTACATAACATCTGTGTGCATAGGTGAAAAAATTTTCACATGTATTCCAGCCATACTTGGGCCGTTTGTGTGACTGCTTTGTTTCATGCAATTTCGTGATATGTACTCGGTGTACTAACTTCATACGGAAATATCTACGAAACATTTTCTTCGCCAGTGACGATTTCGTTGAATAGAAACCTGGGGTACGTTGACACACCAGTGCCGCACGTCTGTTGCGGCTCAATCATGAATCAAGGAAAAACGCACTATCAAAGCAGACAGCAAAAGGGAAAAAATACAGATTAGAAACCGTAATTTCTGAGTTTGGAGGCTGGTACTCCCTTGTAGACTTTCTTTCGGTTGGGACGCGTCAAGGAACATCTCCGATGCACCCGGTGATGTTACCCCGATTTTCTTGGGTGTTCTTCAATTGCTTGAAAAGCTGACTTGCTATCACTTAGGATCGCCACTGGGCTTCCCCGTACTATCGTTGTGTGTCCTTCGGTAGTATGTGCTTACTGACTGTTATTTTTGTCTGCCAAACTAGAGCGTATTGCTAGATTGTAGGTTCATCATCATCATAGATGATAGATAGTGGGTCTTGGGGGTGGGACCGCGATAAGATAAGCATGATCCAAGTCAGCTGACACCTCACATCATCGATAAGCCGCCCTGTGACCTACTGGAACGGGCAATGAACTCCCGACGTTGCTCTTGACCATCTCGAGTGCTGCTCTGCCTAGAGAGCTCTTGTTCTTCTTTCTCTTACTACCTCACCCCTCTCTATTTTTCTGAATATTTGGCAGTATACATGAGCGTTCAAAATGACGGAAAACAAAGCACTCATTCCGTTTCTGGTCACCATGATGCTGGTGACCGGGGTGTGCAATACTATTCTGAACAAGTACCAGGTTTGTCGCCTGTCCCGAGATATATATTGTGTCTGTTGGCTTACGAGGATTTGTAGGATATGCAATGTGTCAGGAACTGTGACTCGCCGGATGAAAGCGAACGGAAGCTGTTCGAGCAGCCCGTCTTCCAAACGTAACGTCACCCTCCAACACCAACCGGAAACAGAGAGACTGACAATTGTTTGTGTTTTAGTGCACAAATGTTTGTCGGAGAAATGGGCTGCTGGCTGGTCGTCTTGGCTTCCCACTTGTACACGCGTTTCGCAAAACGACATTCAGCCGCTCCTCTTCTTGCTGGCGGGTACCGACCCATCCGCAGCGACGAAGCCGATAACGAGGAGGAAGAGGGGGAGGAAGAAGACGAGGCGGTTTTGGAATCTAATGGTGCTTATTCCGAAAACCCAGCTACCAAGCCTCTGATTGAGTCAAGTACTGGTCGCGTTCACCTGCGCGGATGGAAAGTGTTACTGCTCGCGGCGCCTGCATGCTGTGATATCACGGGCACGACGCTGATGAATGTCGGGTTATTGTTTGTGGCAGCTAGCATCTACCAGATGACTCGCGGGGCCCTTGTGCTATTTGTGGGATTGTTTAGTGTTTTGTTTCTGCGCCGCAAGTTGTATTTGTACCAATGGCTTGCTCTGGTCGTTGTCGTGCTGGGTGTGGCCCTTGTTGGTCTAGCCGGTGCTCTCTTCGGTGGCAGCCAGGGCCATGACCCCAAGGATGGCGCCAATGCTGGCATGTTGTTTGTACGTGACACGCTCACGACAACCCAGACGCCAGAGGGCGTTGCTGTTCTGATCGGCGTGCTGCTCATTGCCGCGGCGCAGATCTTCACCGCGTCGCAGTTTGTGCTCGAGGAGTGGATTCTCGAAAACTATGCCATGGCACCGCTGAACGTCGTGGGATGGGAGGGCATTTTTGGTTTCTCGGTGACCGTCATTGCTATGGTTGTGTTGCATCTGACTGTTGGCTCAACCGAGGCCGGCAAGAATGGATACTTTGATCTGGCAGAAGGCTGGCGCGAGTTTACGACAAACAGGGCTATTGCCGTGTCCAGCGTGCTGATCATGATCAGCATTGGGTGGGTTTATTTTCTTTCATAAAAGGCAGATAAAAAAATATTAACTGTGGATAGTGGCTTCAATTTCTTCGGTCTGTCTGTCACGCGCACCGTCTCCGCTACCTCCCGCAGCACCATCGACACTTGCCGCACGCTATTCATCTGGCTTGTCTCGCTGGCTCTCGGGTGGGAGAACTTCAAGTGGCTGCAAGTTGCCGGCTTCGCGCTGCTCGTGTACGGTACCTTTGTGTTTAATGATATCGTGCGACCACCACTGAGAGCTCTGCTGCCGAAGGACCGAGCACCAACGGCGGCAGCAAGACATGAGGAGCTTCTTCCTGAAGAGCCTATTGAGCATGCCTAGATCTTTATATTTGTCTTGCAGCTCTGTGTGGCGGGGTTTTTTGACCATGCTGGTATGGTGAAAAATTCGAAACAGCACTTATGAGCTGGCTGCATATTAACGGTGTCTTTTTTTTTTTTTGTTTTTGTTGTTGCCTTCTTGGAGTTTTGGATTCGTAACAGTGTATCCTTTCGTTACTATTTTCTTACCAGTCCTTGCTTTGCTTTTCTCTGCAATGTCGTTTGATTGACCGGAGTGAATGTTTATCTTGATACATCATACTACCGACTGATACACAGGCATATCAAGTTCATATAGACATAACAATAGCTGCAGAAATACGACACATTTGTATCTATTCCAAAAAAGAAAACATCCACGCATAACAATACCCTACATATATCTACTCGTACAACTACTGATAATAATGTACACAAACGATTGAAAAGCGGACAAGTGGACAGGCTCCCAAAGAGAATGAATTTATTCTAACCCAAAGAACGATCGACCGACCAGCTGCTCAAAGACGCAAAATGGGTATATAAAAGAACAGCAAGGGTTCAAAAAAAAAAAAAAAAAAAGGTAAAAGCGTCATCATACTTGGAAATCATGAGGATAAAGAGAGAAGAGGGATGGTTATACCAGGACGTATAGAGCACACATCTATTCAGGAATTGTCAGTCTGTCTTATCCCGGGGAAAAAAAGAGAGAGGGGGGGGTTGCGAGAGTGCTTACCATGGATAGACCGAGGATCATGGAGAACCAAAAGACGATATTCTAAAAAAAGAAAAGAACCATTAATATATGTCCGCGTTAAACAGAAACAAATGACTTACATTCCACGTCTTGGCCTGCCGAATAAACTGCGTCCGCTGCACCGCAATAATCGGCAACTGCAGCATCATCGCCAAAAACCCGTATCCGCGCAGTTTCTTGGTAATACAACTCATGACAAGCTCGTGCGCAATCGCACTCACTAAGAAGGTAACCAGCATCGCGACCGAGGGCGAAAAGTAATATTTCGATGAGAAATATACGTGTCGCCGCAAGAAATGATGAACAGGGATATTCCACTCGCGTGAGAATTCGAGCCAGTCGCACGAGTTCCACCAGTCAGAGTAGAATCGGCGGTCGGCAAAGCGGGTGATTTCGGCAAAGGCGCCAAGCAAGTATTCGAAAATAACCAGAAAAACTAGTAGAAAGGTGATCATGAAGGGGAAGAGTAGCATGCTCGTGGTTTCGGCGAGGACAAGGGCCCGTTCGGAGTTACTGCTGACAGTCGACAAGTTGATGCTGGCTTCGTTGAGGACGGGCACGATGAATTCTTCGCTGGTTAGCGTTAACAAGAAAATGCAGCCAAACACAGCTAGGGCCTTGAAAAAGAGTTCGCTCCAGCGAATGCGCTCAGTTCGGGGGTACTCCAGCTCGTAACAAAGGGTCGGGCAGAACAGAAAGTCGACAAAGTTGACTGTCGTCAGGTTTTGAGGGTACGTGACATGGCCCAGGGGCGAGGTTAATTCGGTAGCTAGATCGTCGCGTAACTTGGACAGCGGCTCGTTCTGTGGGGAGTAAAATGCAGAGTCTATACTATTGGCGCGAACGGGAGAGCTGGGATAGCGAACGGCAGCAGCCATTGAAGCGTGGTCGGGCTTGTCCAGCTCGGATAGTCGTCGCTCGGTTTCACTCAGGTGTCCGTTGTAGAAGGCGTACGAATGCATTTTCATAAGAATCGTCAAAGTGTGTAGCGTGAAGAAGACTTGGGCTGTCCAGGTCCACTCCAGCATGAACGGCCATCTGCATGTTTGTTAGCATCTTACTTGCAGCCCAGTACAGTGCAACATACTTGATCCACAATGTGAGCCATCCTATCTGGTAGAAGCTCTGAAGCAAGCAACCGCCGCGAGACCAGTGAAGCCAGTTCATCCTGCTCCGGAACATGATCTGAAACGGGAGCGAAACAAAGGAAGTGACGACCATGACCAAGTCACTGATGGCCAATTGCCACACGTTTTTAGACAGCAGACTCCAAACCTTGACGCGTAGCGGATAGCCAGTGTCCTTGATATTGCGCAGCACGGTGGTAACAACCATGATGAAAAGGCCGATCCAGAACAGGGTGAAGAACCCGCGGAAGTTGTGGTAGTCGGACTGAGGATCGAAATGGGAAACGCGAGGAACATAGTCGATTGTGTGGAAGAGCCGATGCCTTGCTCGAACATGTTTGCGAGCAGTAGATATCGATCGCACTGAAGGCGGCGCATCGTCCGGAACGGGAGTCGACGTGCCGCTGTTCAAGGGTGAGTAGGAGACAGGAGACGGGAGACGGGGCAATTGACACTTACCTCGAGTCCGTTGGATTCCTTTCAAGAGTAGGATGGCTGGTCACATTTGGGTGACGGTGCTCGTCATCTTCAATTTGTGCAGACTTGAGAGCGCGGGCTCTCAGGCTGTGTGAGGTCGCAGACCCGTTGGAGGTAGCTGTTGTCGACATGTCGAAAACAAACCCAGGGAGCTATTGCGTGTGAAGGAGAGAGATGGAGCGGCGGGAGAGGATCAAGGAAGATATGGACCAGCCATGGAAGCGCCCGGAATGCGTTCTTTGGGGAATGATAGTCAGGAATTTCTTGTTGGTGACTTGACTGGACTTTTCAGCTGCGGCGGAACTACGTCAGACCTGACCTGTAAGCACATCCTCGGATGCCCGGCGTACGGCGGGCCGGGCTCGGCCATGCGAGGTGCGAGGTGCGAGCATGCCGAGCCGCCGAGCCGCTAGCGCTAGCACTAGGGGCCGGCGGGGCCGCCCCTCGCCTTGTATACTTGGTATACACAGCACCACTATGTGCGTACTATTTATAGTGAGTAATTATGCGTTGCACGCTGTACGTAGTGCCAAATCTACGAATTATGGGCTTACAGGTATGCCTCTTCACTTGCAAACATACCTTGGCCCCTTGTAGTTCTTTTTTGTCGGGATATTATTGTGTTCATTCTTGGAGCATTCTCAACGTTATAGCTAGTTGTGATGACAGCGTCAATGAGAGTTTAACGGGCACTGTGTCTTTCTTCTGGATCCCATCGAAACATCTTTCTCATAAACTGTATAAACCTTCTTCTGATTATCGCCTTCGAGATACTCTTCTGCATGCTCTAAGGAAAAGTGGGCACCACTGACCTATGGCTGATTTAGGTCTCAGAAGGACATATTGGGGACAACACAAACTTACCTAGATCGTCCCAGCACTGGTGACTTTGATCGTATTGCCGGAGAAAATTAAGTGGAGGAGGCCCAAGGATGGCTATCATTTCTGCTAAAAGCTGTACGTCCGAATGATTGCCAGCACTCCCCTGCACTCGAACAAATGATGGTCTTCAAACAAGGCCCAAACATATTGAAGGTTAAAAATATGGCATTACAGTGTATTGTATGTTCTTTGGCGTATCAGAACACTGACATTCCAAATATCGACTTTTGACGTCCAATTCTTCCGAAAGATAACTTCAGGCGCACGAAATATATCTGGTTGGATTATTCCGCTGTGTACACCCCCTATGTGAGCCTCGCCAAAGTCTGAGAGGATTTTTAGACGCGCTCTAGTGCAGCGGTTTAACTATCTTTGTTTCTGCCCTGATGGTCAGGCACACGAGTCTCCCGCGTGGCCCGGAAGGTACCATTACGAGAAGGAGAAAGGATTCGACGATAATTTAAGGATTGAGATTGGTCCGACAAAACCAAGTTTATCAAGAACCTGAAAAGATCAGAAGCGTCATCCATATTTCGTGCGGATTATGGTTGCAAGCCGCGCGCTTAGAAAGTTGTATGTGACTTGGCCTTCGCTGCATCTCAAACCTATCAATGTCTGACCACGTCTAGTTCCACAACAATGAAGACCCTGGGTACGCTGACGACGGATTTCGTTGCATGAATCGTGCCCGCTGCAAAAATCCGCGCCTTCTGTAGCCTCAAGCGATTTGGCATATGTGATAGGGCTATGTGCTGTAGTTTTACGGGTTTTATATATATCATCTTTAAACCCAACCGCCTTTGCCTCTTATTTGGATGCTTTTGGGCGTGATATTGGTCTCTCGGGTGCTATTTTGATGAAATATCTGCTGAATTAATTGCTGATGAATTGCGTCACCTACAATGAAGAGCAAATGGCTAGTGTATTTGATGGTATTAAACAGATTTATCAGCTTGATTGAGCATAATGACCCTTATCTTAAGAATATTGTCATTCTTCCCGGTGACCTAGAAAGTGTGATGTGGATAGATTCTGATGTCACGATGGCTTATCCTGATGTCTCCTACATTGGAGACAAGCAGCGTGGTTGGATCGAGATTGAAATTGGTGTGTTGAGGATGTCGGGAAGAAACTTGTAGATTTCTTTAAAACTTTTCACTGTTTCTTCACGACTGACGGATTTTACAGGCAGAAGATCAGAAACAAGGCATTGCGCCAAACACAAAATATTATTAGCCCATGTCCCAAGCAAGTTGCGCAATTTCTACATACAGCCCTTGCTCTACTTTTACAGAGGCTAGCAGTCGTCGCTAACATACCCAAGATACCGAAGTCCGAATTACAGTCAAGCGTCCGGCCCCCGCCAACTTCACCCCCTTGGAATGATACCTGAGTAGGCATATGTGGGTGTAATAGGTGCCTTATAAGCTTGGCTGAAACTGGAAGCACTTTAATGTTGCTCCGCCATTCGAAAGCCTTTTTAGGGCTTCCTGGTTTTTCCTGCACAATGTTTAAAGAGAGGAAATGCTCGAGCTTGAAGCTTTGACAATGCATCCTGAGCGAATAAAATTACTGTCATCACAACGCCATTACTATGTCCTCTGGCCAATGGAGTTAAATGATGGCCCAATGCATGAGCATGGACACTCCACTACCCTTCTAGGAAGAATATAGGTTCGGGCAGAAACACGCAGGTAGCAGGCCCATAGATCGTCCGTGGAGTATGCTTCATTCCTGAAAAGGTTTAAACAAGCTTAAAATTGAATTTGTAGTAAAAGCTTCTCTGTGTTTGCATATTGTTGCCGTCTTGACATGCGGGCGGTGAGCCACAGATGGTGCAAGTGCGCCACAGCGGGTGCGCCACACCTTCCCCCCGTCAGTCCAGACAGATAACCAAATACTAAGAATAATAATCCCGCCGGCCCAGCTCAGTCGACCACGACGGCCAAAAGCTGCGACTGCCATCGCCACCACTCTTCCCCAACCGCGCGTTCCTGATTGTCTACCTGCCGCTTCGGCTTCGAATGTTCACCAGTGTCCTCAGTGACAACCCTATCATTCACACCCCGTAAGGGGTTGCAGCGCCCACGATGACTTCCCGTAAGTCGGAATTCCCCACACACGGACAGGAGGGAGGAGTGCAGACTGACCAGAACCCCCTGCCCAGTCAAACAGTTCATTCGCAATGTCCGGTCTGCCAAGACAATTGCAGACGAGCGAGCTGTCGTTCAAAAAGAAAGCGCCGCCATTCGTGCTTCCTTTCGAGAGGAAAGCCATGACTCCAACGTTCGGTCAGTTAACGGACTGCCACCCTGCTCGACGGCCCTTCTAATACTTTGCTTGTTAAAATAGGAGGAACAATGTTGCCAAGCTGTTGTATCTGTTCACCCTAGGTGAACGAACCCATTTCGGCCAGATCGAATGTCTGAAGCTGCTGGCTTCTCCGCGTTTCGCCGACAAGCGATTGGGATACTTGGGGACCATGCTGCTGCTAGACGAGAATCAAGAGGTCTTAACTTTGGTCACCAATTCTCTGAAAAAGTGAGTTTGAGCTCTCGGCCTTCTTTCCGGTGTTGAATTATTCTTGGTTTCTTTCTCTGACAGTCGGTAGTGATTTGAATCATTCCAATCAATATGTCGTTGGTCTAGCTCTTTGCACACTAGGCAACATTGCCTCTGTCGAAATGTCCCGAGATCTGTTTCCCGAAGTTGAATCGCTGATCACTACCGCCAATCCTTACATTCGACGAAAAGCCGCGCTATGTGCCATGCGTATCTGTCGGAAAGTCCCTGATTTGCGGGAACATTTCTTGGAAAAAGCCAAGATGCTTCTCTCGGATCGTAACCATGGTGTACTTCTTTGCGCTTTGACTCTAGCGGTCGACCTTTGCGAACATGCCGAAGAGCTGGACGAGGGCCAAGAAGAAGTTATCGAATCCTTCCGACCTCTCGTTGGTCCACTCGTCAAGGTTCTGAAGGGCTTGACTACGTCGGGCTATGCGCCTGAACACGATGTCTCGGGTATTACTGATCCTTTCTTGCAAGCAAAGATACTTCGCTTCCTTCGTGTCTTGGGTAGAGGAGATGTAGCCACTAGCGAACTCATCAACGACATCCTCGCCCAGGTTGCCACGAACACGGAATCATCCAAGAATGTCGGCAATGCTATTCTTTACGAAGCTGTGCTCACAATTCTCGACATCGAGGCTGACTCCGGTCTCCGAGTTCTTGGTGTCAACATCCTTGGAAAGTTCCTTGCCAATAAAGACAACAACATTCGATACGTCGCTTTGAATACATTGATAAAGGTGGTGGCTGTCGAGCCTAATGCGGTACAGAGACATCGTAATACCATCTTGGATTGTTTGAGAGACCCCGATATCAGTATCCGTCGCCGAGCCCTCGATTTAAGTTTCACCTTGATCAACGAAGGCAACGTCCGTGTCTTAGTCCGGGAGCTCTTGGCTTTCCTGGAGGTCGCTGACAACGAGTTCAAGCCAGCAATGACTTCTCAAATTGGCATCGCAGCTGATCGTTTCGCTCCGAATAAGAGGTGGCATGTCGACACTATGCTGCGGGTCCTTAAGCTCGCTGGCAGCTACGTCAAGGAACAGATTCTGTCATCCTTTGTCCGGCTGATTGCGACGACTCCGGACTTGCAAACGTATGCGGTCCAAAAACTCTATACCGCACTGAAAGAAGATATCACACAGGAAGGCTTGACACTTGCGGCATCGTGGGTGATTGGTGAATACGGAGACGCACTTCTCCGCGGTGGGCAATACGAAGAGGAGGAACTCGTACAAGAGGTTCGCGAAAGCGATATCGTTGATCTATTTACCAACATCCTCAACAGCACCTCTGCATCTCAAGTTGTCACAGAATATATCACAACCGCAGCCATGAAGCTCTCAGTCCGAATTTCGGACCCAACCCAAATCGAAAGACTCCGCCGATTTTTGGCCAGCCGCACGTCTGATCTGAACGTTGAAGTGCAGCAACGAGCCGTGGAATACAGTAACTTGTTTGGCTATGACCAAATTCGCCATGGTGTCTTGGAGCGCATGCCGCCTCCCGAGATTCGAGAAGAACAACGGGTGCTTGGTGAACCGACAAACAAACGACAGAGCCGAATGCTCAAAGACAAGTCCAAGAAGGCACCTAAGCAGACGGAAGACATGCTCCTCGATCTAATGGGTGGCACCGATGTTGCTCCTACCAGTCCCACGGGTGCTAATGGCGCCTCACAAAACACAGCCGATCTACTGGCCGACATACTGGGCGGTGGTGATTCTTCGCCAGCTCCACAGCCGGCTGCACCTTCTAGCACGAGCGCAATAATGGATCTCTTTGGATCAAGCGGCACACCTGCTCCTCAGGCACCTTCGCCTGCTCCTACATCTGCGTCACAGGATCTTCTAGGCGGTCTTGGAGCCCCCAGTTCCCCAGCCCCTGCTGGCCCATCGGCGCACACCGCATACAACAAGAACGATTTATTACTTACGCTGCAGGTTCAACGTAATTCCAGCGGGACTGGTGCTCAGATCCTCGCTCGCTTCCGCAACGAGTCTAATTTCAACCGGATAACCGGTGCTGGCCTTCAGGCTGCGGTCCCCAAGAGCCAACGACTGCAACTGAGCGCCATCAACAAGGCAGATCTTGATGGCGGAGAAGAAGGCACCCAGGCTATGAGAATAGCTGCCGTCACTGGAGTGAGTTTCCTTTTTTTTTTATTTCCCAGAAAAATTGGAGTTTTTCTAACAAAAGTAGGCACTCCCGCCTAAACTACGTCTCCGTCTCCGCGTAACATATGGAAAAGATGGAGCCGACCCAGTCACCGAGCAAGTCGACTGGACTGAGCCCTGATTTAGTGTAGCCTGCGCAAAACATGGTCGTGAATGATAGTTCATATAGAGAGGAGTATAATATGTTTGGTAGCCTCTTTTTTTTTATTTTTATTATTATTCTTTTTTGAGTTTATTTTATTTTCTCGTTCAATTTCCCATGGTTTATTATGTACATAATTCAGGACTGCGTATACTTGTATCCAAGATGCAAGGGAGAAAAAAAAACAAAAGCAGTCTGAATTCTTTACCGACATGAGTCATGAATTCGTTTCCATAACATCGTGGACTGGTTAGATTTGGAGTTGATACAAAAAATGATGGACTACGTATATTCTTATTTCAAGACAAAGATGAATCATGACGTATACAAGTATACAAAAAAGTTGGCCAACTGGTGTTTTAAGACGCATGCAATAATTTTAATGGATATCGATGTTAAGTCAAAAGCAATTTCAGTGTTGAAAATGTTGTCGCATTTAGGCAAGTTTTTCACATGCGCTCATCTAAGAATACATGGTATAAGAAATAGATCCAAACCCGAATAAAATCCCAATCCTAATCCCAATCCAGATCCAAACAAAAACAAAAACAATTCCCTTCAAAAAAGAAATCTCTTTAAATCTCCAAAAAAGAGAGAGAGAGAGTACATGACCTCAAACAAGTATCCAAATCCACACTCCTAACCCTAACATGTCGGAATCTCCATATTCACAGTACGGATGATGCGTCCCTCAAACTTGAATTTGACAAGGCGGTATTTCGGCTCTCTGGGGCCCCGCAGAATAAGACGGGGCTGGTATGAATTTGCGGTATTATTATCGTTGTTGTTGATATTGCTGTTTTCGTGGTCGTTTTGGCGAAGCCTATGGCGGCGGCGGCGGTGGTGATGATGACTGCTTTTGGTGTTGTTTTTTACAATACCGGCACCTTTGATAGTAGGTGAGCTGCTTTTCTTCTTTCGTCCTGGCAGTTCATCTAAAATACTACGTTAGATTGTTTCCCCTTTTCTTTGAAGGGGAAAAAGAAGAGGAATGTGGAAACTTACGAACTGCAGCAATGTTTTCTTTGTCTTTCTTGTTTAAAATGGATGGGCTGGCCGTCTGACTTGAGTGGCCGTTTATATATACGGGGATTGGATCGAATGATACCCTTTTCAGGGTTTTTGTTGCGGGGAGGCTTGGATTTTCTTCCTCTTTGACTGGGATCCCGTGAATAGGTTGTTCCTGGTCCTCGATTTTCTCTGTGGTGGTCGTAGTAGTTGCCATCGTCTTGTTGTTGTTGTCGTTGGTAGTAGTGGTGGTAGTAGTAGTATCAGATGAACGAGTGTTGGCTCCTCGCCAGCTTTTAGGATACATTTTTCCCCGACGAGCAAAAAAGGACAAGGAAACGCCCTTTGTGGTAGTTTGCTTTTGTGAAAAGCTAAGATGAGTGTTGTCTTTGGATGAATGTTCACACGAATTAAGACTTTGTGTCGAGAAAGAGAAACGAAAAAAAAAAAGGCCCAGCAATCGAAATAATAGGCCCTTTGTATATAGAGGTAGCGAAAGTGGTTTGAAGCAGCGATAGAAGAGTTGTGAAAGAAGAAGAGAATGGTGATTTTACTACAGACCACACGAAACTGACCCTTTTTTTATAGGAGCGATTATATGATTCTATGTATGCTGGAATAGTATTAGTAGGTATCTACATGTTTTTGGTACTTTCCCTAAACTGGGATTTAACTATCGGGACAATGACAGCAGGAAGCGTAATCAATTCGTTCTGACGCAGAAACGCAAGTCATTGGCTTGTCGTTTGTTAGGGCTATAAATTTTTTGGAATTTCCCAGAACGGCTTAGTCCTTTGGGCACGGAAGTCTCGCAAAGTTGGCGAGACAGTCTGACTAAGCATTTCTTCTGTTCAACGACATGTAGACAGAGAGTAAATAAGTACATGTAGAGAGTAACTAAAGATCTAGTAAGATGAGAAACCAAATAACCGAGATAACTCTCGATAACCTCCCTGGGCGCGAAATTACTTTGTATTTCTTATTGGGAAGAAGAAGGGGGAAAATAACCTAACCTTGTTCAACGGAGCATATATATATGATGTAGAAAGCAGAAAGCGGGTGGGAGGTTAGGGTTTGTGCTGATCAACCATAGGTCAACTAGGTAGAACGACGTGAGCATGAATTAGTAGCTCTCTCTAAATGTTCTACTCCTTTTCTTAAATCTATATCTGTGGTATAAAACAGTACTCATGTATATCGTCACTTGATTTAAATTCATGATAAGCCTAAACATCACAGTCGTAATCACATTCGAAACCGAAGCAAAATCAAAACACAGAATGATGCAACATCGAATTCCTATAGCAATATAGGGGAAAAAATAAGTCAAGAAATATAGCCTACCAAAAACTCCGTATGGACCCACCCTTGCGCGAATGCAGTGCATTGATGTTTCCACGTCCCTGGTGATTCAACCAACTTACACTCCAATGAGTAAAAGAGTGGACAAGGGGAAAAAGGAGTGATTTATGCACAATGAACAAAAGTACCAACAATCTCGCTGACCGGCCCGAAACAAGAACGCCTAGAAACCTCAAACCCTCCGTGATACCAATCCCGACCCCCATGTATAAATTGGGACTTCCTCTCCCACAGAAACCATGATATAGACACCTTTAGTATTATGCATTTATTGGTATAAGAAACAAGAAAAGAGGAGGCTGAGCAAGAGCCACGTGCCTCATATGACAGACTTTATACAAAGTCGTAGTAGGGTGAGCCGTTGAACCCCTAAAATGAAAGCTGTCGTTTATGCGTTAAACAGCTCACTCAATACGCTGCCTGACGTCTGGATGATCGGTGTCCGTCGAGGGAAAGCTCTGATGCATATCGAACCTCTCCGTAGAGCGGGCGGCTGTATGAAGACTTCGAAGCAGCAGCTGGTCGAGCCAACCGAATTTCCGGTTCATACACGGGATCATAAACATGAGACCGTGATGGTTTCGTACGACTCGACCGTTCCCGATCAGATCTCGACAATGGAGACGTGCTGCGATAGCGCGCGTCTGCAGGTTCTCGAATAATCGTTTCCGGTTCTCTATCAGACGGTTCAACGATCTTGAACCGACTAACCTTCGGGACACGGCTGGAGCCTTGTGTCATCTCCGGTGTTCCAGGTCCACTGGAGTAGCCAGAGTCGTTCCGTTCCGCTCGGGAACGAGATTTGCCAGAGGTCACAGATTCTAAGGCAATCCCGGTCACCATGCTAGCCAGAGTCGACATCCCGTTCGATTCAGAACGACTCGACCCCTCCCTACGATTTCGAGGATGTGGTGCAGTCGAGGAGCGAGACAATGGCGGAGGAGCTCTAGAAGACGAAACTTTTGGTGGCGAGGCACTTGTAGTAGTGGCGCTGCGCTCAAAACCACGGGTTGGAGAGGACAGACGGTCATGAGACCTACGAGATGTACGATGCGGAGAAGTCGCAGGATGCCGGATATCCTCATCCCGAGAATACCCACGACTAGAGTATTTAGAAGACTCCCGTTCGTAGCGAGGGCTTTCGTACGAAGAGTGAGTGCGAGAAGGGCGGTAGCGTCGGTCAGACTCAGGAACAGGATCTCGAGTGCGAGTAATGTACTCCTTGGCATAGTTCAAGTCGTTTTCATAATCCTCTTCTTCGATTTCAGACTCAGAATCTATATGATGACGTCGATGCCTGTGGGATATGTATGGTTCGGTTTTGCTGCGTCGAGGCACTGACTCGCGCGGTGAAGCACGAGAATCACTGGTGACTTTGTATTTGTAGCTGTATACCACGTCATCCTCCGAGTCAGAGTAGTCGTCGCCGGTGTAGACAAAGGAAGAGGAAGTCCGCTCGTACTTTTCGGAGACATCACGGCGACGCTCCTTTGTACGATGCTTGGCGCGATCATGATTTCTGCTCTTCACGTGCTCACGATCGGCTTGTTTTGGCGTCCTCGGGGACGATAACGGAACCGACCTGGCCTTCTTCTCTTCGGTCACCTTGGTGTGGGCACGCTTGGCCGAGTCACTATACTTTTTGGAGTACGTTGGCGGCTCTTCGGTGTAGCGTGGCTCGTCACTGTCGGTGAAGAAGGCGGCGTCGGCAGGAACCCGTTCTTCGTACATGCGTCCATCGCGGTACTCCCGGGTGGAAGCAGTGCTCTTCGCTGAGCTCTGGGAATTGACTTCCTTTCTTAAAGCGGCCAGGCGGACGGCCTGGTCGTGCAATCTACGGCGCGTTTCATCGGTGAGAATCTCGTAAGACTCCTGGACCTTCTGGAACTCGTCGTTGGCCTTGTCACGGAGAGCATCGTCCTGGATCTTGTCTGGGTGGCATTTGAGGATCAGTTTGCGATAGGCGAGCTTTATCTCGGACGGAGTCGACTGCTTATCGACCCCTAGCACGGAGTAAGGATCGAAACTGGGTAAATTCGTTGTCATGATATAGAATGTCTTGGTATGAAGAGAAGGGCGTTGGCATGGAGAAGTCGTGCAAGTGACAGGGAAGGTGACCCAGAAACTGGCGTGGCGAATTCGAGGGGTTTTAAGGGATGGGTCAAGAAAGTCGATGACAATGATTCTTCAAGGCAAAGTCCGAGGAGGCGGCCGGCACAATGTTTCAACACATCATCGAGGTTGAAAGGCAGCACAGTCGGTCCGTCCCAAGTCAAAGCAGCAATTGAAAGAACCGAAGAGACAATGATCGAAGCGACGAGAGCGTCAAAGAGGCCAATGACAGCGGTACGAATCGGGAGCGGCAGGAGTGATTGACAGGGGAACGGAAGAGGCGGGTGAGTTATCCAGGAGAAAGGAGGACAAGAATGATGGCGAAGTGAGCAGTAATGAACAACAACAACAACAGCAGCAGCAGCTTTCGGGCTGGCCGGGGTGGCAGTATTCACGGGCGGCGACGGAACGGCGATGGCACAGGGCCGAGTTGGTACCGGCCGTAACGGTGGTACGCGCGGATACGCTCCACGCCGCAATTAGGCTTAGCGCGCGAGGGGCGATCCAGCCCGAGCGGATGCTGGATGGCTGGGTGGCGCCGAGAGAGGGGGTCCGCACTGCGATACCGTACGGTGAAGCCGGTTACGGTACGGTACGCGATCGACGAGGGGGGAAGTCGCTGGCTGTTGTTGTCACTAACAATCACTTGCGCATGACTAAACCCTCTGGAACAGTTGTCCTGTCTGAGGGTCAGGCACCGGGTCCCGATTAGGAAGTGGGCACGACTTTTTCCAGAGGCAAAAAAAGAGGGCAAAAAGGGTAATTGAGCAGTCGGTGTCGGACTAGTCGAGCTGCGCCACGCTCTTCTTCCCAAGCCTCGCTGTCTGAGTGTCGCGGGATGAGGAACAACCGAGCGGGATCGAGAATAATAATGACGCGGAATAATAGTAATGACTGACTGATGCACACTAGCTGATGACTCAGTCGATGACAGACTGGCCGAACAGTCGCGATGCTTCCCCCGGCGAACACGACCAAAAAACTGTGGCAACCCCCGTCCAGAAGTCAGAAGCAGTCGCTGCCACCAATCGTCGACGGCCTGGAAGCAGCGGTGAGGGCTGCCCAAGCAACGCACCTCAACGCACAACGCAACGCAAAGCAAAGCAAAGCGGACAACAAACGCTAAGCTGGCTGGGTCAGCGAAGAGACTGGTAACACGCTGTTTCGCTACGGAGGATGACACGCGCTGCGAGGGACCCCGCCGGTGCGACGATTTACAACGTGGGGTTTGGAGACAGGGTTCTTGGCGGGTGATGAGTGGAGGGAGGCAGAGCACCGCGAGCAACACAGTTACAGACAGCAGAGGGCGCTCGCTGTTAAAAAGCACATGGACGACCAAGAGGGAAAACAAAATTCATGGCGTCGTCTCAAATGACCGACGGCAGCAGGAGGAGAGATGATACAATTTAACATGCTGAACATGCTGATCCGCATTCTAGAGCCTCGTCGCCAAGTGCTCATAGCCATTCACAGCCCAGTCTCCGGCTGGCCATGCGATTTCAAGGCTAATCAATGATATTCATGATATCCATCATAATCATCGGATACGAAAAGCTAAACAGGGGGGAGGGGGTCTACTTTCTGGCAGTCACTTCTAACTTGCTGCTTTCCCTGACGCCCTGTCGCGCCTTGATTTCCATGCCGCAAGAAAAATACAGGGATTGCTCGTCAGCTGTCGATTGGCGATGCCAGTCTGGCCTTTGCAGGGTATTGCAACCCGGGGTAACGAGCCAGGGTTCAACAACAGCAGATGGGCACCGGTTGATCACTCGATGCAAGAATGCAGGATCTCCTGTCAGCGTTCTCACTAACTTCTAACACACCGTGCGCACCGTCAAGATCAGCAAGAGCCCTGCTGACGTAGGGGGGGGGGCTCAGCCAGTGCAGGGCAGTCAATCGCAGGTATCCGTAGAATCATGAATGCAGCAAGTAAGACAAGGAACAAGTCACCAACGGCCGGCGGTGACGATGACGACGCGGAGCCCACTTTTCAAGCTGTGCGGCCAAGGTGGGGCCCTGATCAGTGCGCCGATGCAACTTGGGCCAATCAGGCCCGCCAGAAGCGGCTCCATCACATTTTGACCCACTGTGGCCCCTGATTCGTCGTCGCGATGTATGCGCTCCGCCCAAGGGCCCCACCCTGGAGACAATTACGTTCCACCATTGGCTACAGCCCCTCCATCCCACTAGCAGGGCCCGCTTATCACACAACCAGCCAATTGGCAGCCACACAGAGCCTCCAGGCTCCCGCTGTGTTGTGAAGGCTAACCTGTCTAAGCATATACAGACGACTCAGGGTCTCCTGCAGTGTGACTGTTTGGAGAGGTAACAGTACTTCTTCACTAGTAAGTTTGAACTGCTCTTTGTGCTCTTTGTTGTCATCTGGAAACTCCGTAATAACAGTGCTGCCTGCTTGCCGTATCTTCCACAGCATGACAGGTCCGTTCGTATCAGTCTCACTCTCAGTCTTACCCTCAGCCTTAAATTACATACCGAATCGCATCAACTGCCTTATTGGTCTCCGGCTGAGTGAGGCCGTGTTATAGCGCCCTTTGTCTTTCTCGACTTCAGCTATATCGACCGGTCTGGTTTCAGCCATCAGCAATCTCAGGAGATATCCATATCGAGTAATAGCATGCAAAAAGATGATGCTGCGCCATTGTTCTGCCGCTCGCCCAATCGAGTATGTCATACTAATCATGAGTTTAGTTTAGTCGTTCCGTAGTTCCAAAAGGCGGCCAACCCGGTACGTACAGCATGTCGTACTCTGTATGAGTAGGTAGGTAACTTACTATCAAGTGGGGTTGAACGCAAAATCGAGACAGCGCGCTTTGAGCAGGGTGCTGAGACAGGTACAAATTCGCCATGCAGCTGAGCTATTTAGTTAGCTAGCTTTTTCCTTCCCTTGGTGCAGCGAGTTTATTTGTCGTCTGCAGCGAATAAAACAAAAACCAGTCGCCCAGTCGCGCCTAGCGCTGGAAAAATAGTCCCCAGTTGGAATTTATGATTCGGTCCTTTTTTGACCAGTCTGTTAAACGATCCACATGGCAACACAGCGATATGTCCTCGTGTTGGGTCATGGCCAACTCATAATTACTACGTACATACAACTAGTAGTACTCCACCAGCTAACTATCTCGTACTATTTAGTATTAAACACGACTTTGACTAGTCTGCTACAACTTCATTTGTAGGGAATAATCATATACGCAGTAGCTATGTGGCTCTCGCCCCTCCATCATAATCACAACCTGGCGCTAACCGCCCACCCCTCTTTCATCGGAGCGTTAAGTCGATCCATTGGCCGACCGAGAGTCATGCGGCATCTCCAGATGTCAAGCAGCGCTTCTTATTTATTTTCTTGTTTCTTCACGCTTCATGTTTCGCATTGGGCGGGAGGACCCGAGGCCCACACTCAGTCATGCCGCCCGGTCATCTACTGTCGTACTGACTGTCTATCTAATTACATCCATACATTGATTGACGGTTGCTGATATTAATATCCATTATTCAGGGTCAACTGCGCACGTTCTAACAGACCGCAGGGCCCCCCCATCTCTTGATTATTATTTCCTTTTTACGGAGTAGTCACTACCACTGTGCTTGCTGATGGTGGCCATACCCCGCCGCTCTCATGTTTCATCTCCCGCTCCGTGACTCAATAATATTCTAAACGATGGTAAGTAATACTAATAATCATAACGAGTCAGCCCACCCGTAATAATGAAAGGTCCGACATAAATCAACTGATCAACTTGAGTAAATCATATGTGGGACTCCCGGTGTACTCTTTTCTTTTCCGACGAAATACAATTCCCGCCAAAGAATGTGGGATAAAATGTGTCCCATCGTAACACGGTCACCGGACAAAAGCCAGGATTGGGGTCACAAGCTCGAGCGCCTTTCTTTCCTTTATTTTATTTTATTTATTTATTTATTTTTTTTTTTTTGTAATTATGCGCTGAAGAGAAGTAATCACATACAAGGAATTAAATCTCGGGTAGATAATTTTTCCCGATGTCAAGGGTTTGGTAATTGGTGCAATGCCAGTGATTGTGGCCGTTGGAGTTGAACATTGATACCATAGAAAGTAGTTATTTGTTCTGTTTCAATTTGATATCCACGACGTCCGATTGGTTTGTTAAAAATATAATGTTGTACAAAGCTGTGTTTTGAGTCTTCCTAGACGGTGAACTAACCACCAGTATACAACGGCGGTGACCTCAAAATGACGAGCTAATCTATTTCATTGCTTCATCATTTTCGTCGCAGACTGGGAGATTGACATCAACGACAATCGGCCGATTGAACTGTTTCCCACCAACATGAGGCCAGCTCTTAGCCAGGATGGCAGCATTGATAATGCAGGTCTCTTGCCGGGATTTCTGGATTAATTGTGCATCACCAGATCCTTTTATAGCGCCCACGCCGGCTAGATTTCGTATGGAAGGCTGCTTTTTCCCGGTTAGGTCAATTAGACTTTGTTTCTTGCTGTTTATAGGTGGTAAAGGCTCCTTTGCGAGCGAAACTGCGCTGGAAGCTCCATCCCATTGTATCCTTTCGTAGCCGCGACTCTCGTGGACATGGCCACAGATAGAAAGTATGGGTCGAATGTTGCGTAGAGTATTAAGTAACTGTTTGCAGCCAGACGAGGTATTTCCCTTCTCGTCATCCTGGTGATGACGATCACAATACCCAAACGGGGGTGTATGTGTAACTATTATATCGGCATCCGAAGGGACCTGACTCCATAAGTGTTCACCTTCTTCTGCAGTGTCATATCTAAAAGCCCACCGCCCGCTGAATCTCGAGAATGGAGAGCCAAATATCTTGAAAACGGTCCGAGGACCCTCTGGACGGGTCAATTTCACCACGGCAGACTCGTGGTTGAGAAATAGAATAGTATATTTCTCATATTTCTCTCTCTTGAGAATATCAATGCATTTAGCAGAGTTCTCGAGCTTCTTATGAAAACACGATCCGTGTTCCGCGTAAAACTCTGGATCCAGAGTCACATCATGATTGCCTATTTGAGGGAGAAAAATTTTCATGGGGTCAAAATATCAATTTCCGTCGCAACCTAATCGAGGAACAACTAGCCACGACTGACCCGCAATGACAATTTTGGCTTCGTAGTTGGCATCTTTGATCCATTGTATAGTGCGCTGGAGTTCTGCCATGGTCCCGGTGTTTGTAAGGTCTCCAGCATGGATCAAGACATCCCCGGGAGGTAGCGAAAATCCAGCTTCCTGCGGTAAGTAGCCATGGGTATCAGAGACACAGACAATCCGTGTTTTTCGATACGAAACCATAGGAGCCAATTCACATAAATTTATCAAAGTCGAGATTGATATGGAAAGGCCGCCGCAGTCTTGGCACTGTTATCGCAAAATGAAGTCACGTGATAGACCCACCACAAATCACGCGCCAAATCAATTTCGGGACGCAGCTTAGGGCAAGCAGCCCTAGCGCACCATTTTTGCCGCTAGGACACCTCAATCAAGCGAGACCTTCATCTCCAGACCGACAACCCATCGCGCCAACAACCAGCCCTTCGTTTCGCTGGATATTTTTCGACACAGAACCCCGGTGACAGGAGCAGGATGTCCTCAGTCGAACCAGTTGTACGTTGCAAACTATTCTCCTCATCTTTGTTGCTGCAGATGCCTTTCCATCCATGATGGTTTTTCTGGGTGATCCGATTCGGGGTTGAAATTCGAAGTGCATCTCTCGCTAATCTGGTCTTCTGGTTGATACAGGTCGTTATTGACGGCAAGGGACACCTCTTGGGTCGCCTGGCCAGCATTGTCGCCAAGCAGTTGCTCAATGGTCAGAAGATCGTCGTTGTGCGAACTGAAGCCCTCAACATCTCGGGCGAGTTCTTCCGCGCCAAGTGTATGTCAATCCGATTTTTCTTTCTTCTTTATTTCTACGTGCTCCGATATTGGCTTGCGGGAAAAAATACCATGTCCAAAAATATTCAATTTCCGGCCAGTGTTGGATGACCGTGTGGAAAATTCCCTACTATAGTAACAGTCGGCTGACCCTGTTTTTGCGACACAGTGAAGTACCATGCCTACCTCCGTAAGGCTACTCGTTTCAACCCCACTCGCGGTGGTAAGATTCTACAATCAAGATGCAGAAATAAGTTTTGTGTGCTCATGCATGTACAGGTCCTTTCCACTTCCGCGCTCCGTCTCGCATCTTCTACAAGACCGTCCGTGGCATGATTCCCCACAAGACTGCCCGGGGTGCTGCTGCCATGGAGAGACTCAAGGTCTTCGAGGGTGTTCCTCCCCCATACGACAAGAAGAAGCGTGTTGTCGTTCCCCAGGCCCTGCGTGTTCTCCGCCTCAAGCCCGGCCGCAAGTACTGCACCGTTGGCCGTCTCAGCCACGAGGTCGGCTGGAAATACCAGGATGTTGTTTCTAGGTATGATTTTACTTGGCACTACCCTGTAGCTTATTGGATTACTGACATGTGTGCTAGACTCGAGGAGCGGAGGAAGGTTAAGAGCGCTGCTTACTACGAGCGCAAGAAGGCCATTCGACGACAACTCGCCCAGGCCCAGAAGACTGCCAAGGTTGACGACAAGGTCAAGGGACAGTTGGCTGAGCTGGGTTACTAAGCAAGTGTGGTTGTTGTTGTTGGTTGTGTGCGGAACGATGTGGAGGAACTGGGAGGCAGTATGGTTATCAGCGGAACCGTACGGCGAGCCTAGCAACTCCCCAAATTTGGTCATGAAAAAAATTAAACGCTCTCAAACAAATGGCATGCTGGAATGGACATGGGAGAGCCCGCATTCTTCACTGAATCGCTTGGGACAAAAAAACATGATGATTTCTACATGGCATAGTGCCGGCTTTCATATTTTGCCATGGCGCGATCGATAATTCAAAGAATTTTCTGAAAGTCCTTCTACCTTTTTTTTTTCACTGTTTCAAATGTTAAAATGTTGTAGAATGCAATGACATTTTGTGATGAGATATGGACGATGTACAAATTCCGTCAGCTGTTTCGAACAGATATAGACGCCTGGGCTGTCCGTAATTGGAAAAGTGAATTTCATATAGAATAATCGATGTAGCACGACCGAATGCGTCATGTTTGCTTCTTGGGTTTGTCAATCGGTCCGGTAAGCCGCTGCGGCGGACCGAGGATAACTTTCCCCACAGTCCGCAACCCCCAGACTTTCGGGGTTACGTCTTCATCCTTTCTCCCTTCCTTATACCATAAACATTCAATATATTTCGATTCAATTTCACTCAAGATAAATGGACACTGCCAAAGCTCGCCTTTCCGGCCTTGTTGGCCATTTCCTGCCTTCTTCACAGGGCGATCACAACGTCAATCATCATACATTGTCGCCGACGTTCTTCCTTCCACGTGCTGCTGCTATTGAGCCGGATGTATGAATCTTACTCCACTTCACTCCTTTTTATTCTTTCATTTTGATCAACGCAAGCTGTAATTTGAAATACTCATCAAAATGAACAGGCGGAAGCTATCTACCACTTGACCGCCAATAACAAGGTCCTTCGGAGAAGCTACATCGAAACAGCAGACCGCGCGCGCGGGCTTGCGTACTACCTCAAGAAACACGGATTCAAACGAGTAGGCATTTTGGCACCAAACACGCCTGCATTTTTAGAGTCGATCTTTGGCATTGCCGCTGCTGGGGCTACGAATGTTGGTTAGTTCCTTGCCCAATTCCACTTCATCCAAAAAGACAGTGCCAACCGGCTAAAACAAAAGAAATTTCATAGCGGTGAATTACAGACTGAAACCAGAAGATGTCAGTTACATCTTTGAGCATTCGGAAATAGAAATTATTATTGTTGATCAGGAATTTGTTTCTCTTCTTGATACGTTCAAGCGAGATCATCCAAATATCCCTTTACTGGTTGATACCGATACGGATGCAACAGAGGGCGAATTGAGCGGCCCATTTGACGCTGCCGTTCTAGAAGGCTTGCAGCATGATGTGAATACGGGAGATAAAGGCTGGGAGGGCTTGGAAGCCCAGGCAGCTGATGAAAACTCGGTGATAGCCCTTGCATATACGAGTGGTACAACCGCCAAGCCCAAGGGGGTAGAGTACACGCACCGGGGGTCATATTTGGCTTGCATAGGGAATATTATAGAGTCCGGGTTGAATTACCACAAGGGGCGCTGTGGGTATTTATGGACACTGCCAATGTTCCATGCTATGGGTCGGTTCTTACCTTACAAGCACGCTGATATGCGATGCTAACGTTGCTTAGGGTGGACTTTTCCCTGGGCTGTCACAGCTGTTAGAGGCACGCACTACTGCCTGCGTAAGATTGACTACCCATATATTTGGCGACTGCTCAAGAACGAGCATGTGACGCATTTCAACGCTGCCCCGACAGTGAACACTCTGCTGTGTGCTGCTCGCGAGGCTGAGAAGCTTGCAGAACCCGTGCGAGTGACGGTCGCTGCAAGTCCACCAACTGCGCACTTGTTTGAGCAGATGACCAACCTCAACCTTCACCCGGTACACGTTTACGGAATGACGGAGACATACGGTCCTATTACCAAGGGCTACCACATCCCCGCGTGGGACACGCTGCCGCTCAAGGAGAAATACCAAAAGATGGCCCGACAAGGCCATGGGTTCCTGACAAGTCTTCCTGTTCGGGTCATCAAGCCAGAACTCCCCGAAGGAACCATTATTGACGTGCAACGCAACGGTCTCGAGCTGGGCGAGATTGTCTTTTCGGGCAATATCTGTGCCAAGGGCTACTACAAGGACCCCGAAGCTACGCGGAAATTGTTTGCGGGCGGCGTCCTGCACTCGGGCGATCTCGCTGTCTGGCATCCTGACGGGGCTATTCAGATCTTGGATCGAGCAAAGGACATCATCATCAGCGGCAAGTTAACCAACTTCATATGAGAAAAGATCGAGTATTTCTGACAGATTTTTCAGGTGGAGAGAATATATCTTCAGTCGCCCTGGAATCAATGCTGGTCACGCATCCGGATATCCTCGAGGCTGGCGTGGTTGCTGTGGCCGACTCTCACTGGGGCGAGCGGCCCAAGGCGTTTGTCACGGTGCAGGCGGGCAAGACAGTCGAGGGCCAGGCTGTGATTGAATGGGCCAAGACGGTGAGCGGAATCAGCAATTTCATGGTCCCTCGCGAGGTCGAGGTTGTCCCTGAGCTCCCCAAGACCAGCACTGGGAAGGTCAAGAAGAATGTCTTGCGAGAATGGGCCAAGGGAGCAGACCGAGGACTGGTGCAGTGAAGGCGGTAGGAGTACTGGAAACGGGAGGATGAAGGACGGAGTACCTGTATTGGATAATGTGGAAATAGATCATGAATGATGACTCGATTATTGACTTGACTATTGAGTGTTCATGATTCAATTCAACATTATTTAATACTAGTAATATTTAATTATTGAATGTAGATCGAGGCTACGGTCCCGCGATAACACTAGGCCCAACACGGCTAGCGGCTTCGCTGAGCACTCGTGACAAATGTCCAGCACGGCACGGGGCAAGCTGCGTCATGCTTTCTTTGTGCTCACGAGTGATGGGACGAATTCTGGATATTAATCCTGAAACTATGGTAGTACATCAAGGCGGTAGACCGACAGGTGGGCGAGTGCTGCCATCCAGAGGGTACTGGAAGCGTAGGCCGAAGACGCGGCAGATCAAAGACAGACAACAGCGCAAATTTCCTAAGAGACAAATTAATAGCAATTTCATTAGTAGACCACTCGCTGCTCCTCAGAATCGCTCAGCAAGGATATCCCAGCCTTAACACCGCATATGCACAGAGAGCCGGCTGCTCAGCTGGCGGGCCCTCCGCTCTTGGTTGGCTGGTGATGTGCTTGGGCGAGCATTTCCCCATCCCACCTTGCTCCTCTTCCGCTCACTCACTCCTCTCTCTCCCTCTTCCCTCTGCACGCCCAACACCCTCTCTCTCCCCCTCTCCGGCCGAACTGGCTATCGTCGTCTTCTCGATCATTTATAAGCATTGTAGATCCGCAGGCCAGATCTGCATTTTAACTCGCTCATGATTTCCGTTCGTCCCACCATTTAAAACACCGGTTTCCCTTGTCCGCTATCCCTTCGCTCAGCCTGGTCAACCGGCAGTCCACCCATCTCAGCCCCTGCCTGATCCCCAAAGGTGCTACGAAAGGAGGAATACGCCGCCGTCGACGAAATACTTGTGTAATTCTGCCTTGTCGATCCCATCGTCTACTTGCGCACCCTCTTTGTGTCCGAACTACCGGGACAAAGCAAACCGAGACGAAACCCGAGGCTGGCATGAAAAGGCACGCTATCTGGAGGCATAAGACATCGGATCCTGTGGAAACAACGCCTTACGAGCTCGCCCCAACGTACGGCGTTGCTTTGCCCGCCGACAGTCAGTTAGTCACAATATCGAAAAACGAAAATGCTGCGCTCCCGGTCCGCCGCTCGATTTCCGAGCAAGACACCCTCTGAATCGTCCTCGTCCACCTCTCCCGAACGCACCGCAGACGACGATAACGATTTTTTCGCTCAAGTCAATGATTCCCAGTCCTCGATAGGCGTGGCAACGTTTCGTGAACAAAGCGGGAGCAATGAGGCTGATGTCTACATCCCTCCCATTGGGCGCCTGCCGCCGGAGATTCTCATTTCGATTTTCGCAAAACTCAACTCGCCCGCGGACATGCTGAATTGTATTCTGGTGTGTCAGAAATGGGCTGCAAACTGCGTGGGAATTCTGTGGCACCGGCCTTCTTGCAACCGCTTCGACAACCTCCGCAGCGTCGCAACATCAGTAGGAAAGCCGGATGGTTATTTCCCGTACTCGGATCTGATTAAGCGTCTGAATCTTTCTGCTTTGACTGAGAAAGTGAGCGACGGCACAGTTCTGCCCTTTGCACAGTGCAACCGAATTGAACGCTTAACTTTAACCAACTGCTCCAAGTTGACGGACAAAGGCGTGTCGGATTTGGTGGAAGGGAACCGACATCTTCAGGCTCTAGACGTCTCTGAGGTCCGGTCACTCACAGATCATACTTTACTCACAATAGCAAAAAACTGTCCGCGATTACAAGGGTTGAACATTACCGGTTGCTCCAAGGTTACTGATGAATCCTTGGTGGTTGTGTCTCAAAACTGCAAGCATCTTAAACGAGTATGATTGCCTCGTTTATCGTGTGTCTTTATCGGATTCAATACTAACATATCATTTGCAGCTAAAATTGAATGGTGTAAACCAAGTCACAGACAAATCGATTCTGTCCTTTGCGGAAAACTGCCCCTCGATCCTCGAAATGGATTTGCACGCCTGTAGACTGGTCAAAAACCAGTCAGTCACGGCTCTACTATCTACTTTGCCGAATCTTCGAGAATTTCGCCTTTCCCACTGCGTTGATATTGACAACTCTGCCTTCCTGAAGCTGTCGAGACAGTCGATGTTTGAAAGTCTTCGCATATTGGATCTCACGGCGTGCGAACGGATCGGCGATGAGGCAGTCGAGTGCATGATCGACTCAGCTCCTCGACTACGGAACCTCGTTCTCGCCAAGTGCAAATTCATCACTGACCGCGCCGTACTTGCTATTTGCAAGCTGGGAAAGAACCTTCATTATGTACACTTGGGACACTGTTCAAATATCACGGACTCTGGTGTGTCTCAGCTCGTCAAGTCGTGTAATCGCATCAGATATATTGATTTGGCTTGCTGCAATCTCCTCACGGACACGAGTGTCCAGCAACTAGCAACTCTACCAAAACTGAAACGCATAGGTTTAGTCAAGTGCCAGGCCATCACGGATGCGAGTATCTTGGCCCTTGCCCGCTCTAGAGCGGCTCCTCACCCTCTCGGTACCAGCTCCCTCGAGAGGGTACACCTGAGTTACTGTGTGAATTTAACCATGAATGTATGTAATCCTTGGGGCTATCGAAGAGCTTCTGCTAATTGGCATTGATAGGGCATTCACGACTTACTCAACCACTGCCCACGTCTCACTCACCTCAGTCTCACAGGCGTTCAGGCATTTTTACGCGAAGAGCTGACTGCCTTCTGTCGGGATGCTCCTTCAGAATTCACGCAACAGCAGCGCGAACTCTTTTGTGTCTTCAGTGGAGAAGGCGTCTCACGACTACGCGACTTCCTAAACCGGAACGCCGTCCCTTATCCCGAAGGGCCAGAGGCTACAATGTACGATGACGATGAAGAGCTCGATGAGGATGAAAATCAAGTCACCGGGCTGATGAGTGCCACGGCCATTCATGATGACGACGATGACATGGGGGATGGTTTTATGGATGTAGGGCCTCCACATGGTTGAAGCACCCTGTCATGGCCGCCTTTGTTGATATACATCAGCGCCCAATTGACATTGAAATATACGACTGATCGGTGGGCTTTCTATCGTCCCCATCCCGACGATCAAAGGTCTCTCGCACTTTCTCCCGACATTGAGTGCGGAGCTACCTATGCGTGTGTGCCTTTGCTATCGGCAAATTGTCTCCAACGTCGCGCGCTCAATTGTAGCGATCACTGAGACTAACAGTGATCATTGTATGACCCGCTACCATTCGTCTGGTTTTCGATCGATACCCATAACGAGTTCACATTAGCGTCTTTTGTGTATGACCGGAAATATTTATTTCTTTTTAAGATGGCCCAAGGCACATGGACTGGGCTGGAATTGCATTGTACAGATAGAGAGTATTTGCATACTCGATGGACTTGGGTTTTGTATTCTTCTTTCTTATGCCTTTTATCGACGGATTTATATAACTTGAATATGATACGACATCTTTCCTGCACTAGTTATAGTAACATTGAAAGTATGTATATGTAACGCTGGCGGACTAGTCAACTTTGCCACCACATTCCAGGTAGGAGTGTTGATAATGCTGCATAAATGCAACTGCCAGGTACATAGTTTCAATAGCTAGTTGGTATAAATATTGAAAAAGAGGACGTTATCAACCCCGCACTTACACATGCACCAAGCTCTCTGATTGGCCGGAGCCGGGCTCAGTTCTCCGCAGGTAGACGGAATACTGCCGCGACATGCCGCCTTCCGCAACATCACATCATACCGCGATGGCCCCTTCCAGAGTCGCGCGTGCAACGTCAGTTTCTAGCTGACGACTTGTCCGGCGCTGCGTATATCAACTGAGATACAATGGCGCTCTCTAGGGCCCGGCAATGGAACCCGCTGGCGTTTAATCGCTGGCCGGTGACGGTCGTCATAACCGTGCTCTATGTTGCTCTCCTCGTGCCCATTCTCGTCGTCGAGCATGTTCTCCCATCAGCACCTAGCTCGACTGGCCCGGGCCTCGATATCGACGAAGCTTGGCTGGATCTGCAGAATCTCACAAGCCAGTTTCACCCGTACAACTCGCATAACAGTGACGAGGTGCGAAGTTGGCTGTTGACTCGGATTGACGAGATTCTGCAAGAAAATGAAAACCCCTCCTCGGTCAACTCGACAGCGGACCAGTCGCGTCCGCAGGTGTTTGTTTTTGACGATAACCAATCGAACTTGACTATTGTGCAGTCGAACTTGGGGGTGTATTTTGAAGGTACCAACATTATGGTTTACATTCGCGGTCGAGATGATGATAAGCGAAACTGGTGGGAAACTCATGGCCTTGAGCCTTCGGGAAGAGGCGGGGTGCTTGTGAATGCGCACTACGATAGTGTGTCTACTGGATTTGGAGCTACAGATGACGGCATCGGGGTTATCTCGTGTTTGCAACTAATCAAGTACTTCACTACTCCAGGACACGAGCCTCTACGAGGGTTGGTGGTACTCTTCAACAATGGCGAAGAGGATTTCCTCAATGGAGCTCGCGTTTATAGTCAGCATCCAATCTCAAAGCTTGCCCACACTTTTTTGAACCTAGAAGGGGCCGGAGCCGGTGGCCGCGCTACGTTGTTCCGCACCTCTGATACAGAGGTGGCCCGTTCTTATCAACGGTCTCCGTACCCCTTTGGCAGTGTCTTTTCAGACGCTGGGTTCAAGATGGGTGTGATCCGTAGTCAGACTGACTATGTTGTCTTTGAGGGAGACCTCGGATTGCGTGGCCTGGATGTCGCTTTCATGGAGCCCCGAGCCAGGTATCATACGAACCAAGATGATGCCAAGCATACCAGCTTGCAATCTCTTTGGCACATGCTGTCAGCGGCAGTGGCTACCACCGAAGGTTTGGTTTTTGACTCCAGTGATGACTTTGAGGGCCGGCCACAAGGTCCTGGGAAGGTTTCCAGTGGTACAGGATCTCAAGCTGTCTGGTTTGATTTGTTCGGCACCGCGTTTGCAGTATTTGAACTACATACTTTGTTCGCTCTATCAGTCACTCTGTTGATTGTTGGGCCGCTCACACTGTTGATTACTAGCATCATTCTGGCAAACTCGGACCGGATGTATTTATTTGGTATCTCGATCTCCGTGGACGACGGATTTGGAAGTGTCCCACTACGTGGATGGAGAGGCTTTACACGATTTCCGTTTATTTTCGTCACGACAACCGCAGGCACTGTAGCGTTGGCTTACCTGTTCACCAAAGTCAACCCTTTGATTGCACATAGCAGTGAGTATGCGGTTTGGAGTACGATGATTTCGGCATGGGTTTTCGTGGCATGGTTTTTATCGCGTATCGCAAACTTTGTTCGGCCTTCGGCTTTGCACCGGGTCTATGTGTTGACGTGGATGTTCATCCTCACGTGGGTGCTTCTTGTCGTGGCTACTGTATATGAAAACCGCGACGGTATTGCAAGCGGCTATTTTATGATTTTTTACGCGTTCGGGATCTTCCTGGCTACATGGATTTCATATTTAGAACTCTTTGCGCTGCCAAAGAAAACTGAGTATGCCAACCAATTTGGTGGCCAAGACTCACGACGAGCGAGTTCGAGCGCCAGCCGCCTTTTAACGCCCAGTGCTGAGTCGTCTGGTCAGCAAGAGGAGGAAGAAGACCCGTCTGAGTCGACATCGCTATTGAGAGGCCGGCGAACGACTTTTGCAAATTACACTCGGGTTGAGCATGAGGAAGGGGAAACAACGCCTGGTGAAACCGAGGGCGAGGCTCGGGTTATCGATGCCAATGTCTACGGCTTTGAGCAGGGCTGGAGCGCCAAACTGCCGACCTGGACTTGGGTACTGCAGTTTCTGCTAATTGCGCCTATTGTCATTATTCTTGTTGCTCAACTGAGTCTGCTTGTGACAGCCGGTGTACATCAGACTGGACAGGACGGTAGTTCCGTCTTGTCGACATATCTCCTGATTGCCATCTTTACGACTCTACTCTTCACGCCTACTCTACCTTTTATTCACCGCTTTACATATCACGTACCGACGTTCTTGTTCTTTGTATTTACAGCCACTCTTATCTACAACCTCGTCGCCTTTCCATTCTCGGCCAACAACCGGCTGAAACTGTTTTTTGTTCAGGAGGTAGACCTCGACACGGGCGTGAATCACGCATCGCTGACCGGCATACCGCCCTTTGTGGAGGATGCCGTTTCATCGATCCCAAGCGCCCACGGGCAAAACACGAGTTGCGTGTGGAAAGCGGACAGGATGCAGTGCTCCTGGGAAGGTCTGGCACCACACGTTCTCCTCAAACCTGGCTCTGACGAGCCGCCGATGGAGGAATGGGTACGATATAGCGCGAAACGAGTAACCCCAAACAATAAAAAGAATAACGACAACGACAACGACAACCACGCACAAATCCAAATATCCGGTCTAGACACTCGCGGATGCATTCTCAGCTTTGATAACCCGATCACCGCATTTCACGTCGCTGGCTCAGCCGTCGATGACACCCGCTTCCCAATCGTCATCCCTCCTGAGGGAATCCATGAGATCCGTCTCTGGAGCCGCACGTGGGAGAACGAGTGGACTGTGGATGTAGAATGGAGGCCTGACAATGAGGATGCAGACAAACAACTGACAGGCAAGGCAATCTGCTTCTGGAGCGATGCGAATACGCCCGGCTTGATCCCGGCGCTGGATGAGATTATTCAGTACAGTCCGGATTGGGTGGCTATTACCAAGTTGGAATCTGGGTTGGTTAAAGCGAGTCGATCGTTTGCTGTTTGATGTATAATATCAGTTATTTGTTTGTGTTTTATGCCTGCATATATTTATCTTCTTTTTTTTTCCTGCTTCTTGTTGTTTGCATCTGTTTTGTACATCAATTGATGCTACGGAGGTATAGTGCTACGTAAAATGTGTTAAACGCATTGATGAATTGAATTGCTAGGTACATGCTACATGGATTGATACATATGCCATTCATGAACTAAAAGCCGTATTCCGCGTCACAGCCAGAAAGGTCAATGACCACAGCTGCCTAATATCAGATTCTATGCACACGTCAGCATTTTCTGTTCTTTTCCTTTACAAAAGGTTAAAAAAGAATTTTTTTACGTACCAGTCTGTCTCGACTCCCCCGGTCCCGGCGGCATAACCCCCAACGGGGTCGCGACAAAGCTGTCATTCGCCGAACTATACACCCACGACCAGACCTCCTGCGACAGCTGAGCTGTATTTTCTTCAATCGAGTCCCAGAGTGTGTTGTATGCTTGCTTGACGTTGTTGTAGACGACAGAATCAGCACAAAACTCTGGCTTCTTTGTTTCTGTGGTTGTGCTTTCGCAGCGCGCCAGTTGCTGTTCAAGCCCCTTGGCCATCATGGCCAGCGGCCACGACCACACCACGGTGCCGTGGTACGCGCCGCTCGTCCAGTTGTCCGCATACTCCGGGTCTGTGCCGTACGCCGGGTTGGATATGAGCATGCCTGCGTCTGTCATCAGGCCCGCGGGGAAAGTGCGTCGGATATTGTTTGCGGTTTGGTTGACAAATGCGGTGAGTTGGGTCTCGTTGGTGGTGGTATTGAGCAAGAAATGGCGGAAACAGTCGTCTGTGTTCATGACTAGCACCTGGCTCTGATTGTCGTATCCATCCAGGGCGAGCGCGTGGAATTCGACGTCGTCGTCGATGGTGTCGGTTTGGTTGGGTCCGGGGAAATTGATCGTGTCGGCGTATGTTGAGACGAGCTGTTGGGCTTCGAATTGCGGGATTCTGACGTGGAAAAACTGTAGGGTTTCTTCCTCCCAGACTTGTGCGTATTGGTCGGCCAGAGTGGCCCACTGTGAGTGCGACGCGAAGAAGCCATTCCGGGCGAGCGAGGCAATGGCTCGTAGGGCGGCGGGCATCAGTGCTGTGTTGACGTCGTAGGGGATTCGGCCGCCGCCGATTCCTGAGAATAATCTGTCAACCTCGTTTTGATTTACAAAGAAAAAGAAGGGAGGTTTCCAGGGGTATACCGTATGCGCTGTCTCGCCACTGCCCAACAACCTGGCCGTCTTTCAAATGAAGGAGATTCTCTCGAGTCTGGTTATTGTACCCAGCAAAAGGCGCAGCGAGGCTCATGGTGCGCTCTGCATTGATTACGGCCAGCTGTCCGTACGTCAGGCCCTTGTTGGCAGGGTTAATGGTTCCTGCGGTGATGCTGGTCAATGTTAGATAGACTCGCTCATACTTGGGAAACGGAAGAGTCTACCTGGAAAACGAATCGGCTCTGCTCTGGCCCACGGAATTCTGCACAAAGTACTGGTTCATCAGGATCGGGAGGTAGTATTCCGAGTCAATCTATACATGTCAGTTTGGCTCCTTTTTTTTTGGAAGTTTTGTCTAAGTGCATACCATTTTATAGTCGTATTGCGGATCCGTGCTAAACACTCCATTCTGCTCATTCAACCACGTTGCATAGTCCCTGAATTCTTAGTTCTGATACAAAAGCGAAGGGAAGAGAGGCTCACCCAATAGTCTCCTCATGACACACACTCCCATCCTCTCTATTCAACCGCTCCAAAACAGCCGCAATGACAGCCTCGGTAGCGCTATTCTCGCCTTTACTCAGCACGGGTTCCAACAACAGGGCAGATATCATCGAGTCGCGCCCGAAATAGGTCAGGAATCGCCACGCGCCCGCTACAAGTTTGTTCGAGTACGACAAGAACGACAGCGCTGCCGTCCGCTCGGGATCGTTTTGGATCAGGGCCGGCGCAGAGGCATGGCTCAGCACCTGCGCGGCACTGAGCTGGGTCAGCTGCGGATAGTTGAACTCGGCAGAAAACACATAATCCCCGGCGTCAAAGGTCAAGGTGCCGTTGCTGCTGACCGTAACGGATGATCCGTCTGTGGAAGCAGCAGGCGTAAAGTTCAGGTGCGTCGTCGTGACATTATCCAGCCAAAGACGCTGCAACGCCGCGCCGCCGTTGGGCAGGCTCGACGCCTTGATGGCATCCTGAATCCGCGGCTGCAGCACACTGGGCCCTTCGGCAAAGTCGCGAATGGTGCGGATACTGCCCAGGATGGGCGTCGTTAGGGACGCCGAGGCATTAAAACGGAGAGTGCCAGTCACGCCAAAGTACGGAATACCGCTAGCATTTGAAGGGTCTTCACGGTATATTGCGGCCAGTGGGCTGCCCACGGTCGAGTTGACGACCTGGATGCTCAGACTGCCATTGCCCCCTTCCTGCGGCGCAAAGTAGGCTGCGATGCCGCTGTTGCCCGCGGGCCATGCGACGATGAACCGAGGAGAGACGGTTGTTAGATCGCTGTCGGCCTGCGGACTGGTCACGACGACTTGGACAGCAGTGTGGCAATCCGAGTAGAAGAAGTTGTCGTACGGGGCATCTGGGAGATGCAGTGTGGCCGGCGCAGATGAGCACGTGGACGTGGATGTCGACGCTGCTGCTGCTCCGAGCAGGGAGAGCCAGAAGGGATGCATCCTGGATAGTAGAACCGAGAGAAGGCTACTGGGATTATTGAAGAAAAAACATGCTGTGTTTATAATATTGACAAGAAAACCTAGCAGCATCGTGCTATTTGTATGGAAATTAGGTCACCGGCGGTGTAATTAACATGTTATAACCGGCAAATACGATGCATGCAGAAGAGGAAGGTTGGCAGATCACAATGTGACTTTTGATTAAAGCCAATTAAAAGTAAAGACCGGTCTCAGCAGACTACAAAAAGGTCCTTGTTTTCAAATCAAGATGCTTTGTTCTCCCCGACGCTGGCGTCGGTGGGGTTTGCCAGAAACGGCGATCCACCTTCAAAGTGCGGGGAGAATTCTCCCGCGTGATGGTTACCAGTGACGTCCCTGGCGCATTTCCCACACTCGCCACTCACCAATCCAATTCCTTTTTTTCATGTGGATATCGGGGGTGGCCAGAGTCTGATCCCCGGCAGTTGTGGAGGTCAGTTGTGGAGGTACAAAAATGGGGAAAGAGGGAAAAATGATAGAAAGAAAGGAAAACTAGGTCATCCCGGGTCGTTGTCGGTATCGCGACCGTAGTGACTACCGCGACTCTCGTGACTCTCGTGGCTCCGAAGACGATTTGGCATCCCAAAATCAATCGCCTCCAGCCCGCGCGCCGGCTCGATGCGGTTCGTTTGCGTCTCGCCGCTCCACGACTCGGACGTCAAGGAATGTGCCCGTTCCGGATCTGCCGTCGCCGGGGCCGAGTGCTCAAACATGGCAATCGAGACGTCGTCGTGGTTCATAAACCGAGATTGATAAGACTGCCTGTGCGGAGGTGGCGTCGCATGGGTCACATCGGACGTGACGCGCGTGGCATCCACAAAGTCTGGGAAAAAATCGGCGGCGTTGCGCTGGGCAGAGGTCTCTGGCTTCCAGCTGTGCGATTTCACAATGTGGACCAGTTTTCCCAACACGGCAAACTCGAGTTTTAGTTTGATGCTGTAGATGGCGCCCTTGAGGGTGGTTTCGATCATGTACAGGTCCTTGTACTCGACCACGAGCAGGCCCACGTCCATCAGGATAATCACCAGGTTGATACCAAGCAGCTGGTACATGATCTTGCGGCTGCCGTGCTCTGGGTTTGCCTTGAGAAGCCCGACGGTCTCATAGATATAGATGCCCGAGAGAATAAACTCTTGCAGACAGAAACCCGTCATCTGGATCCTCTCCATGATGTTGTACCCGGCCACAAAGGTAGCTTTCGGGCTGCCGAAATTCGAGCCATAGGTCAACACGGTAGTCGGGACGTGCAAGATGATGGCGTCGATGATAATCATGCTCAGCACAGGGCGCAGGATCTTTGGGTTGCGGTTCAACAGATGCAGTCTCGAATACAGCACCATGGACTGGCCGGTCACCATCGCATACCAGCCCACCGTCAGAAACGTGACTGACAGCCAGGTAGCCTCGGTGAGCTCGAAAAACTTCATCAAAAACCCAATCGAATAAGGGATCACGCCAACTGCGGAAGACACCAGCAGGCTCCAAAAATACAACCCGTTGTAGCGCTGAAAGGTCACGATGATGAGCACGAGCAGCTCGATGGCGTTGTACCAGGCCACGCCCGTGAAGGTGGCCATGACGATTTCGATGCGCAGATCGCCGCCTGTGTAACCGCCGGTGATGCCATCGCTGGGAGAAATGTTGGCGGGCGCCATGGTGGAGACAGAGGCGTGGTGTTGACAAGAGACATGGCTGCCGGCCAGTCAGCCGGGAGAGGGTCTGCAAGAATCAGGATCGCAATCACAGTCAGAGTATCGAGGTCGAGGTTGACGAAGATCGATGGAGAGAGACTAAGACACATCTTGTTTGTATCACTATCCTATTAATTAGTACGGAGCCGTAAGACCGACTCCGGGGGAGGCGGTGGCGCCCAGACAAGCAGGGCCGGATCCCGAGTCAGTCACCGGCGCGCAGAGAAAGAGGACCCTGCCATTCCTCCATGGTTTTCTCCACGTTGTTCTCCACCGGCGAGGCTGTACCAGGCCGGCGACTGGGCTGACCGCGAGATCTGGCGGCGGACCCGGGCGTCGGGGACAAGAGGGGACAAGAGACCAGAAGGGACAAGAAAGAACGGTCTGCCTCGCGTGGGGCCCGCCGTGACATCATTTAGCGTGGCCGGAGCATATTCTTCCAGGCTTACATAAGTGCAAAGAGACATTTATGTAAATTTCACGTAGTTCACCAACTGCTCCCGTCCTTATTAGCTGCTTCGTATGGGCGCAATATCGCGTCGGCTGTTGGCTGAGCTGTTGGTCATTGGTGGCGGCGTAGCCTGCGAGCATCGCTGGCATGGCTGGCCTTGCGGGGTAAGCAAACTCTATACTCGTGAATCCTGCGAACAAAACCGTTAAAGAAAGCAAAGAAAGTATAAAACGCCACTAAATTAACTAACCAGCGAAGACGTCTGTGCTGTGGTATTGTAAAGAGAGAACGCCAAGACTCCATCCATACGAATATTCGGAGTCATTAACCTACGCCCATAACCCATAAACCCGGAACCGAAGAACCAAGAAAAGAATTCCAACCTAATTTCCCTTTATTGATTTCCCTTTTCTTTCATCGTCTATCTGGCTCGACCGCCGTCGCCGAAACAACCCGATCCACCTCGCCCCGGCACTCCGGCATCGCACTCCTCATCTCGCGCGCAAGCACATCCCGAAAACTGGAAAACGCCTCTTGTTTCCCCTTGAGATCCTGGTTGCCGCGCTGCACCAATTCGACAAACTCTCGCGTGTAAATGTCTGGGTTGCGCGCCGCGTCGACGTAGTCGATGATCTCGGGCGGGAGGCGCACGTTTGCGATTGGGGGGTCGTTGGTTTTTGCGTTGGGTGTCGGGGGAGGAAAATTGCCGTTGTCCGGTAGTGAGGGATCGGTCTTTGTGTCTTTGGAGAGGGTTGATAGGGACAGAGTGAGGGTTTTTCTGGAAAACAAAAAAAAAAATTCGTTGTCAGTCAATGTGACCCAAGTGTTAGTCTTTCAATTAAAAAAAACGTACATTTTATGGACCAGCTCCGTCTGCGACTCCGTACCCAAATACCCATGTACGGCAGACTGTATTTCGAATAACTGCTGGATGACGTCTTTGAGCTCATCTTTTTCACAAAGCCCGGGTTAGTGGTCGCACAAGCTCAACAGACAGGATCCAACTCAACTATCAACAGTGCTCAGCGTGACAGGAGCCATGATGTCGAGAACCTTGAACCGAGAAAAACCGACGATGCCCGCAGCGTCAGTTCATCGAATAGGCGCGTCCTAAAGCAGCCGTTGTATATAACGTAGGCTGGTTCAAAGGTTGTCGACGATAAGTCGAGAGTCACGAGTCAAGACCGTCGCGCTGGCCACTAACCGGATACGGATTAGCCGATTGACTCTTGTCCTCTACAGGATATCTATTTGGATCTGTAATGCTTACAACTGGATAAACTATGTGTTTAGAATATATAATAAATATTGGATGTCTTTACTAATGCAGATTTACCAGATTTACTATTTCAAAAAATTTTATGTTGTGGTTGACTTTTTAGTGTTGAAACTGACTCTGGTAGACGTCTATCAGCTTGACGCTATTCCACGAAATACCATCTTCTACTATGCAGTACGATATAGCAGACGCCTGAGAAGGGCTCGAATGGCTTCATGAACACATAGCTATCTAACATTTTATATTGGCTAGTGCTTTGAAAATTGCAAATAATAGGAAATTTGGCAAGAATGCAGTCAGATAAAAGATGTTGTTGTGATTAATTGTCGACTAACAGTGCCTAATCATAACTCATACCTAAACGGGTCTGTTTTTATTTTTATTTTTTTTTATTTTTACTTTTTTAGAAAATGTTTTGAATTTCAAGCCCATAAGGAATTTATCAAGAATTATCGCTCTTGGTACTTCCTAAATGGCACTACAGTATATACGCCGTACCATTTGATGTATGCCGCCATACGTTAGGGACTACCACAAATGAAATAGGTCCGCGGATGGCGTTTAGTTTATATAGAGTAAATAATGATAAAATTCGTAGGCAATTATCAATTGCTAGTCATCTTCAAACACCTCTAAAACTCATCTATATAACGGACCGTGTCCTACTCACACAACCGCCCCTCGTCGCAACCACAGCCAGCCAGTAGCCGTCCAGATACAAATATATGCGTAGAAGAAATTTTAGAGAAAAAAAAAACAAATCAATCACTGCAAGTATATGTATATATATGCACGAGCCCAATATCGCCAGAAAAGAAAAGGAAAAGGGAAAAAAAAAAGTGTCTAAACTTCTCGTGTCCGAATCGACGACAGTTTCGGCACGTCAATCTCCGTTTCAACGAGCTCTAATCCCGAGAGACTCGGATATCGTCGACTAAAATTCTTCTCCCAGTCCTCTCCGCCAGCAGAATCCGCTGACCCAGGAGGCGGGCGCTCAGAAGTCGGCGTGTTGCCCGTGGGACCTGTGCGAAGGTTTTTGGGCTTGGGCGGCGCCATTGGTCGTTGCGGACCACCACGCGATGGCGATGCTGCCTCGGTGGTTGCTTGGGGTTGTGCGAATCCACCACCCTGGATGCCAGTGGCCAGTCTGATGTCCTTTGGAGGCGGTTTGGGCCTGGCTGGAAAAGACCGCGGTGCATATTCTCTGTTGTCAATGTCTGGCTTCACCCCAGTCTCGCCTGGTTCGGGCTCGGTGTATTTGCCATAACCAGATGCTGTCTTTGGCGCCGATTTGGTGTTCTCCTGAAGCAACGACTGGACTTTGTTTTGAATGGCTGCAGCTTTGACCCCATCGCGACCCCCCGCTCCGTTTCGTCCAGATACACGGAGTCGATACTCGGCTGCCGCATTGGCAACTCGTTTCTCCTCCTGAGAAAGCTGCCGTCTTTCCATCTCTCGCCTCATTTCTGGCGAGATGTCCGTCCGGTCGGCGTCCAAATACCCATCGTCACTTCGGTCTGTCGCCTCGGAACCTTCAATCGGGGTCAGACGTCTATCTACTTCATTTGGAGAAGGCGTGCGACTCTTGTCTGACGTGTTCTGTTCGAACCGGCGGAAAGCCTCCCCGAATCGGCCAGAGAGAAGCCCTCTTCCAGAGACAGCAAATGACGACAGACTAGACCGCTTGGCATGTTTCATCGAGCCACTGCTGAGTCGTTTCTCCTTTTTGCGAGCAAGTTCTTCCTCCTCGCGCGCGCGAAGGTAGTCAACGTCAGAACCGATGTTGGAGCGTTCAGTGTTCCAGTCCCCGTCTGTTCGCGCATGTTGCAGGGGTTCTCCGTCTTCGTATTGATTCTGTGCCGAACTCGTAAATCCCTTGTCTCCGGGAAAATCATTCCCGCCCGCAATATGAACACTGGAAGGTCGAGATCGCGAGTTTGCTGACTTGGGGCGAAGATACGCTTCATCGAGGTCTCGCAGCGAAGGTCGTGAAGAAGCCTCCATCGAGGGCCGAGCAGACGTAGTGGGTAACTGAGAAATCCTTTCAGACGAAGGTTTTGGCTTAGGCTCTACCCTGTCAATTGTCGTTGTCTGCGAAGGAACGCTACCAGACATTCGATTTCTCTCGGACCACGGCTGACCGGATTGTCGCCGCTCATGGGAAGGCTGTGGGAATCTGTAGATCGGACGGTTTGAAGAGGACCGGCTTTCTACGCTTGGCGAAGGTGAGGATGATTCGGTCATGGTACCGGTAGATACCATTTGCGGCTTTCTACTGCCGGCATCTTGCAGTTGCTGTGACTGGGCACGGTCTGGCTCGCCTCTGAGACTCGGAGATTCCTTCGGCTTCTTGTCGACAGAGGGCGCGCGCACTGGTGGTTGACTTTCGGCGACTTCTTTCTTCGGCAACAGAGCAGGAGAAGCTGGTTTAACAAAGGCGTCATCTGCCAATGCATTGGTGACTCTTTGAGAGAGCTCTGCTGATTCAGGCTTGGCCTCGCCTCCAGCTGAAGGCTCAAAGTCAAACTTGCCTCCCTTCTCGTGCAGCAAAGAGAATTGGTCCAGAGTGGGGAACCGGGCAGAGAGTTCATCGGCACTTTCACTCTTGGACTTCCCGCCGTCCAGTACAGCGAATGGATCATTAGAAGGTGTGCCCCGATACGGCGAGGGACTGGGGCGAGCAGAGTTTTGTTGGGACACCGTCTTGGTTGGGCGGCCTCGACGCATGGGTGCGATTTCAGGAATTATTTGCGTCTCTTGCATGGGAGGGGAGAAAACAGCGCCGACTCTGGGTGTCTCGGAGGAGGAAGGGGGGAGCTCTTGCTGGCGGCGAGCTTCAGACTGTGTTCGGTGCGCATAGATCTGCGGTTTTATATTAGCAAGTGACGGCAGTAATGGCAGCAATGACAGCAGTTAGAAAAAAATTCATACATCTCGAATAGGGACTTCCTTTCCTTGCATGCTGCAAGCTTCTTTCAGCGCTTCATAAATTGTGGGCCGTCGTTGAGGATTCTCTTGGAGCATTGAAGCTGGTTGTGTTAGTGTTTAACAGATGATGATAATGGGGAAAGAAAGAAAGTACCAATGAGTCTCTTGAGTCGGTCAGAAAATGTCGGATATGAGGGGAATTTATAGCTGGCGTTGAGAATGGCCATCTGGCCAACCTCTTCGAATGGGGTGGTGTAATAGCAGAGCTTGTATAACAACACACCCAAAGCCCAAATGTCGCTTTTCTCGTCAATGGGCTGTTTTCGGTATACATCAATCATTTCCGGGCTTCGGTACTGCATTGTGGTGTGTCGTTGGATATCATCCTCGATAAGACGGCCCTCTGCGCCGGACGTGGCTGCTGGCCGCGGAGGAGCGGCCGAGCCAAAATCACACAGCTTGTAGATCGGGTTTTTGCCGGTCAGCGAGATGAGCACGTTCTCGACTTTAAGATCTCGGTGCAGCAGCGGCGGCTTCAAGTAGTGCATGCAGGCCACGCCTTCGGCCACGTCGGAAAAGATCTTGATGATCTCGGGTTCGGTCAGGCGGTGCTGCAGCCTGGTGTTCATAAAGTCGATCAGACCACCACCCTGGCAATTCTCCATGAGCAAAAAGACCTCGTAGCCGCCGCCCTTGAGCTGGGAAGCATGCGAGTCCATGTATTTCACAATGTGGCGGTGGCCCTTGAGCTTCTTCATCGTCTCAACCTCGGTACGCATGCCGGCCAGGGCGGTTTTATCAGGGACCGCCACTCTCTTGAGCACGCCGGTCTCGGCACCGTCGATGGGCTGGGGCAGTCGAACGACGTAGACGTGCGCAAAACCGCCCTCGGATAGGTATTTCTCGATAACAACACGGTGGTTGCCGACTTGCACCTTGGTGCCTGGCACGAAGGTGCCAGCTGGCGCAGACGAGCCCATTGAGACGGCCGGGTTGAAGGAGGACCCATGGTGAGGAGGATGAGCGGATTGAGGCGGGCGAGCCTGTGCTTGGGTATTGTAAGACGACATGCTGTGGGTTTGGTTGATGCCCTCAACCGGGGGGTGGAGGGGCGTGTGTGGTGTTGTCGCAGCGTCGAGAGTTTTATCGTAGCAGCATGGAGGTAGCAGCGGAATGAGGCTGAGCGAGCGACGACCGGGGTGCGGACTGGGCAGGAAATCGGACGCCGGCGGGGGTAGCCTTGTAGTTGTAGAAAACTGAAAGTGCTATTTTTGTCAGTGAAGAGAAAAAGGTGCAGCCTCGAGCACAGCGGACACGAAGAGGTGTGATCCCGGTCTCTGATCGATGTTCGTGATGTCGCAGCCCGCGGGTCCGGCCAATCACGGCGGCCTTGGCGCCAGGCCACAACCAGCTGCGACGGCGAGTCTCGTCACCTGCCGGGAATGAGTATTGATTATTTATTTACGTCTCGGTTACAGATTTGGCCTTGCTGAGCTTCTGATGTGTCTCTGTTCGTGTCTGTCTGTGCCTGTGCCTCTGCCATGTGGTGCGGATATCATGTGACTCGGGTCACATGGTCTTGAGGCTGTCCAAGCATGACTACATATAACTTTTATGTTCTTCTGTGAGAAAAGGATGGCCAGCGAAAGTTCTCTTTGGAATGTTCCAAATGTCATTCAATGATAATATTAGATATATTAAAAGTATGGTTGCGATTGAGATTGCGTGTGCCAGCACCAATATATATATAATTGTGTTGTGTATACAGCGACCAAACAATGGTTATATATCAAGATCACATGAAGATGAACATTGAAAGCATATCAACTGACATTCTGCAAGATACCCTTAGGCATGCAATTATTACCAGAATGCAAGCAACAAAACACTCTCTTCCAGCCAGACACCCATATCAACGCAACACAATTTGAAAGTATACATAGTGTACCATAGTGTACCATAGTGTACCGACAAGTGATTGGCTTGGCGCAGCGCGGCGCGGGCCGGCAGCCTCGTTGCCCGGGGGATGGATTCATGTGCCAGAACAGTGAGCACTAACCTAACTAACTGTCAATCAGTGTCTGCAAACCAATAGTAGCATTATTTGTAAAAGAAAAAAAGAAAAAAAGAAAAAAAGAAAATCGACAGTTGCCAACGCAGAGCGGCTATCTGTCTGCATATGCACCCAGGCGCAGATGTCACGCCCAGCCAGGCGTTTGATTTGCCAAAGAACAGTATTAATAATAAATACTAATAACTGGCAACGGCTGGAGAGTAGCGAATAAGAAACTTAAAATAATAAAGAACTACATGATAGTATCCCATCCACGTCATGCTGTGCCCGGTGGAGCCAACGGGTCGCTGACTGGCCCGGCGCAAAAGAGGAAAACCAAAACAAACAGCAGGAAAAAGCCACGTCGGCGATGGTGTTTACCTGCTACAATGATAATTATAACAATACATAGCATAACATGACAAACAGTACTTATTAAACATCTCCAACGCGGCAAGAATAGGGATTATATGTACACTGTTAATTATTGCTGTCTTGTGCTGGGATTAATCTTTTAACCTTCGGGCTCCACCGACTGACCATATGCACGCTTAACCCGGATTAAGACGCCCAAACGTGTCACACGCAAAACCCTTTTTTTTCTTTCCCCCTTCTTCTCTCTGCCTCCTCCCCTAATTGCATTCTACTCCCTCTTCTTCTTAAAGACGGTCCCCACCGCCCACTGACCACCTTGCTCATTCTATCTTCGCACGCCCAATCCAAAGTACGCACCGCATACCCTCGCATTCCAGCAATTACAACAATCCATCCAGTCCGCTTACACTATCGAGCTCTTTAGGAACATTCCGAACATTCCAACCATCTGCAGAAAAGACAACCACCCCACCTTTTTTTTTTTTTTTTTTTGACATCTGCGTCCGAATCGACCTTAATTTTTTTCCCACCAATCTCGGGCAATCGACCATCATCTAGCACTGACGGGCCATCCGCCCCAGTGCCGACTCATGCCGCTGTGAACATGAATCCAACACTCGTCGCCTTTTGCTCCCAGAACTCGCAGCCCGGCCAGACTCGATAAGCTCGGTCGCGGAGGCATATACTCGATAATTAGATTGGAGAGGAAGACAGGAGGACAGGAAGACGACAAGAGGAAGAAGAGAAGGGTGAAGCAGGAAAAAAAAAAGCCACTATATATACACATATCAATTGATATATTATATATATATCTCTAACCATGGACGGCCCTCCGCCCCCGCCTCCACCACACGGCGCCAACCCAAACACCACAGAAGGGACTCACAAGTACCGCAAATCAACCGACCTGCCCGACGGTCCGTACGACATCTTTGTCGTGCCTCCGCACTCTGCCGGCTCGGGATTTATCTACCTGCCGTCGCTACAATGCCATCGCAACAGCTTCATTGCCGGCTCGCTGTCCACTCTCCTCGTCGTGGCCATATGGGTTGCCATCCAGCCCATGGTCAAGACCTGGGTGGCAACCACCAATTTCTCCGGCGGCATGGGCGTTGTCCTGCTGGTCATCGCAGTCGGCTTCTGTGGCTGGTACTTTGGCACGATGCAAAGCGATTCAGGCTCCCACGGCGGCCATACAGGAAGCAGACCACGGCCCGGCGGAGGATTTGGCTCAGGATATCAATACAACAACACGCATCAAGGCCAAAATGGGCCCTTCCCTGGAGGAGCAGCTCCACCACCGCCGCCACCGCCTGGCTCTCAGCAGCAGTACAACACTCATAATGCTGGCGGCCACTTCAATGCGGGAGGCCCGCCACCGCATCAGCACGCTCATCAAAACACTCACCAAAACACTCACGCCCAAGCAGACAGCCCGCCCAAGGAAGACCCCAAAAAGGCCGAGGAGGAATGGGAGAGAGCGCGGGAGGAGACCAAGCGCAAAGAAGCACTCAAACGCAAAATGGAGGCCTTTAGGAAAAAGAGAGAAGAGGAAGCGGCGCAGAAGCGGCGGCAAGAGGAGCGCGAGGCCATGGAGAAGGAGCTGAAGGAGCGCAAGGAGCAGCTCGAAAGAGAGGCGGCCGCAGCCAGAGCCGCAGCTGAACGGGAGGTGCGCGAGAGGGCGGAGCGCGAAGCCGCCGAGAAGGAGGAGCGTGCACGTAAAGAGGCAGCGGAACGAGAGGAACGAGCACGAAAGGAGGCTGCCGAGCGGGAGGAGCGGGCCAAGAAAGAGGCCGCCGAGAAAGAAGCAGCGGCCAAGGAAGCCGCGAAGAAGGAGGCAGCTGCACGCTTTGCCGCAGCAAAGGAGGACGCGGTCAAGAGATTTGCGCGGGCCAAGGAAGAAAAAGCTGCCAAGGAGAAAGCTGCTGCTGCCGCCGCCGCCTCCTCTGCTGCTTCGTCGTTTTCCGCTCCCAATCCCGCTGCTCCGGCGTCCGCCCCGTCTGCTGCTCCGCCGCGCACGCCCTCGCCGCAGAAGCCTCCGCCACGGCCCACGGCCAGAACGGCCAACGACGACGACGCCTACTCTTTTCGCCCTTACGACAGGGCCCGGCGGCCATACGCCGGCACATCTGCGCCCTCGGTCTACTCCGAGTCGTCCTATGCGCCTTCGCAATCCACGGCCCGGACTACGCCTCCTCCGTCTCACCACGGCCCGTACACCACCAAGGACCCCAAAAAGGTCGTTATCCACGGCGTGTACGCTTTCAACAATGCCTTTCAAAAGACCCCCATGGCACAACTGGTGTCTGGGCAGCGCCCTGTCACCGACGGCCTGGTCTTGCGCATCTCGACCGAGGGGTGGTTTGTAGATGATGATGTGCGCGGAGTCGCACAGCGAGAATGGGATGCAAAGGCCTGGACTATGAAGCTGATCGAGGTGAATTATACCACAAGACATGAAAATAAAGACATAAATGGCTTACTGACATTATTTATGTATAGACCGTCGAAATCCAAGGCTTCCATCTCGTCCGCGCCAGTCTCCGTGACCAGGAGGGCAAGAAATTCCTCTTCGTCCTGGACAATTCCGAGGCCTGGAAGGTAACACAGGGCCTGCAGCGACTCCGAGCCGGCTCCCAAGTACGAGCATTGAATGTGTCCAAGCTGCCTGTCAGCGAGGGCAAAACGATTCTCGGCAATCTCGGCTACATCTAATTTCTATGCATACATTTTGAGCCCGTCATTATCCCCATCATCACCATCAAACCATCAAACCATCAACACCATCTAAGTCTCATCGATTACCTGTACAGCCTTTGTTTCTCATCTTTTATTGTCTCCCTCTTTCAGCGCTTGTTGCTCTTGCTCATCATTGACCACGGAGTTTCTTCACGCTTGCATATCGAGGAGCGTTGTTTTTCTGTATAAACCCATTCCAGCCATGGCATTTGTTAATGATTCCCAAATTCCTCTCGGTTTGTTGCTTTGCAGCAGACCGGATTCAGGTGTAGATAGCTGTTGTATGAAGCCAATACCCGTCAATACCCAATTATTATTATTATTTTATGAGACATGTTTTAACTATTGATTTAAGCTTTGACTAATTTATTATTGTGCCATGGGTATGAACGATCGAGCCAACCAGAAAAAAGGTGTTGCCTAATGCGGCGTTGTGTGGACGAATCGCACCATCAGCCAACACAGCCGACAAGTACGGACGAGGACGGAAGATGCGGCTTGTAAACAGCTGCCTAACGGGTTAACTGACGTGGTTTGGCTTATTATTATTTATAAGCTTGTGTGTTCGGGGATTAAAAATGCAGCTGGCCTGGCGCCCAGACTTGATCAAAATCATTTATTTTATAACTTGGTTATCTAACTAACAATGGGAAATCAAGAACAACAACACGAGGCGTCGCAGCCCTTATTGAGGGACGACAGTGATGATAAAATGGCATTTACTCCTTATCACGATGACTCTGAGTCGGAAACTACTATTAGTTCTACTACCATCTACACACCTTCTACGTCGGAGCCTACACTTCCTGGCGATGGCTTGCCCGCGTATCACGACGTGACTCCGCCGTACACGACCCCCTCGGTGGGAGACTACAAAGGTGACGTTGCTGTCGATCACAAAGGCCAAGACGATGATGAAGAAGCAAATGAGCCCACCACTACCCGCCGCCGCGGATGCTGCGGGCGAGTGCGAAGAGCCAAAAAATGTGACAAAAAGGGTCGGTTTCGACGACGGCTGTGTGTCTTTTTGAAGATTTTCCTTGGGGTTGCGTTGCTCTCGTTTTTCTTTGGGAAGAACTGCGTGCGATCTAGAAAGGTTAGTTGTGCCCATAAAGAAACCAAACATTCGAATTATGCTTACATTTCCGTCAGGGAAAAGACTTTATGTGGGCAGACTGTCCCCAGGTAGAGTACAATACACAAAACCGTGAAATCGTGCGAGAGACCGGCTCGAGGGCGATCTGGGGACGGTACCCTCTGTATGACCTCTTGTCTCTTAAGACGACGTCTGGCAGCATCGTCGTTACCGTTGAGCCGCAGCCAGCCGATCCCGAGAATCCCGACGAGCCAGCTCGGCTTGTGCTGGAGACTGTGTCGGGCTCTGTGGCCGTGTCCTTTGCGCACCCTCACCTTGACGCTATCTTTGAGCGTGATGATATGATGATCGACTTTGATGACCAGCCGTTCGTCCCCGACCAAGGGGATATCAAGGCGTTCAAGAGGTCATGCAAGAAACACAAGAAGCAGCAACAAGGCCACAAACTCGACAAGACGACAACCGCCGATGCTATTCAGTACCGACCATATGAGATTGTCATCAAGACCAACAGTGGCTCTGTTTCGGGCAAACTGATTTTCTCTTCCTCTGCACATGTGGAAAGCCAGACGGGCACGATTTCGGCCTCGCTGATTCCCATCGTATCGTCGCGCGCTTCATCGTTTGGAAACACAACGCTTTTTACTAGCACGCACAGCGGATCGCAAAATGTCGTGCTGGCAAACCCATTCCGCGTGGCGTCTTCTGCTGCTGATGGCAGCGGCGAGGGTGTCTCTTTGGGTCATGCTACATCGACGCACGTCAGTGACGTGGGTCATATCGATGTTGTATATCCTAATTCATGGGCGGGCACGGTCGAGGCTTCCACGCACGCGGGCTCGATTTGCATGGATGGACCGGGCTTAGAAGTTTCCAAGGACGGACAGGGTCATGCTTCGGGCGTCAAGTATGCAGACGAGGATTCCGAGGGTCCAGAATGGTGGGGTAGTCGAGGCGATATGGATGTGTCGTTGAAGGCAAAAGCGTCTGGATCTATTAACTTTGTGGTGAAGCGCCCACGGCACGCTGACTGAGTTTCTCTCTCTCTCTCTCTCTCTCTCTCTCTCTCGCGTCTTGGCCCCAAAATAGACACCGTACCCTCCTTTTTTCCATTTTCGATATGTTATTTACTGTGGATATTAACTTAATTTTATTGAGCCTGGCGCGTATTCTGTAATCATCCAGATATAAACAAAGTATAATAATAGCCCGGCAAAGCTGCCGCATCTAGCTTGACTTCAAGGCGTCGCCCAACCTGCCCATTCCGGCGACGGCAGCCTTTCCGGATTTCCCCAGACAAGGAAGCCGAGAATTCAATTTTGCGTTGTTGATTGGTTGAGTCGGCCTACCTGCCGAATTGCGTTGATCTGGTCGATCAATGTTCGCCGTTCCCCCCGAGGCAGATTGTGGAGTTACCTCCGCATTGTCTGGGGCCCTCCGCGTTTTGCTTCTCCAGACTAGAGAATATCGGAGATACTCCGTGCATTGACACTTCCAAGGCTGCGTCTCGTATTACACCTGGATAAAGAACCCGGGGTTTCTGGGGTAAAGTGAGAGTGGGTCGTTGAGTTTATCCTCTCTGCATATATAAGACGATCCCTGCCACCTTGACAAACTTCTTCGCACGTGTCTACCCATCTACCAATTGATACTAGATGTAGTAGCAGCCACTACTGCTATTGATATTATCCACACGCACCAGACACCATGGCCCGCAAATACTGGGGCGGTTCGGGGGATGCCCTGACCGTCTGGATTTCCGTCGCCGCGTCCACGGTGCTCATCTTCTACGGCTACGACCAGGTATGTCAATCCGTCCCTATTTACCATTCTCCACTCTCTAATTTCAGGGTGAAAGGGCGTCTTTGGCAACGTCATCATCGGCGAAAACTTTCTCGAAACTATGAGTCACCCGTCCTCCAACATGCAGGCCACCATGACTTCCGTGTACAATCTCGGCTGTTTTGTGGGCGCCATGTCGACCATCTGGACGGGCGATATCTTTGGACGGCCGCGCCAGATTATCATTGGCAGTGCAGTGATTGCCGTGGGCGCGATTATTCAGACGACTTCGTATGGTGTGGCGCAGATGATGGTTGGGAGGGTGGTTGCTGGGCTGGGGACGGGTGTGCTCTCCTGATTTATTTATTTTTTTGGATGATAAGGAATTTGTTTAGCTAATTGGAGTCAGGCATGAACACCGCGACTGCAGGTGTCTGGCAGGCCGAGACGAGCAAGATGAGCAGTCGCGGCAAACTGGTTATTATCCAAATGGTCTGTGGTTTTCTGTTCTGCTTCTGCTTCTGCTTCTGGCTCTGACAAAACCTACAACGACAGGCAAACTGCATCACTGGATTCTCCATCTCCAACTGGCTCACGCTGGGCTTCTCGTTTGCCCCCGGCAGCGTCGCGTGGCGCTTCCCTCTTGCATTCCAAATCTTCTTCAGTCTGCTCATCTTCCTCCTCTGCCCTTTTCTGCCAGACTCGCCGCGCCTGCTGATCCGCAAGGGCAAATACGACGAAGCGCGCGAGATCATTGCTGCCCTGCAGGGCGGCGGCGTGACGCCAGACTCGCCCGAGGTGAAATCGCAGTTTAACATCATCAAGGACATTCTTGACCGCGAGCACATGACCACGTACACCTGGGGGCAGCTCTTGACCGGACGAGGTAACCCCTCTTCCCCTTCCCTTTTATTTTTTTTTTTTCTTTTCTGGGTGTAAACTAAACAGAATAGGCCCCTCCGGCGTCCTGCGCCGCATGATCCTCGGCGCATGGATGCAAGCCATGAACCAAATCTCCGGCATCAACATCACCAGCTACTACATGTCCTACGTCTTCATCAACGCGCTCAACATTAGCGAATTACTGTCCCGTATTCTCGCCGCGGCGGGAAGCGTCGACTACCTGTTTTTCGCCTGCATGGCCTATTTCACCATTGAGCGGTACGGGCGCCGTAAAGTGATGATGTGGTCTGCGGCGGCGTGCTGTACGTGCTGGGTTGTGATTGCCATTGTGCTGGCGATTTCCGACACGGGCCGCGGCGATCAGTATAAGCTAGGGATTGTGGCGGTGTCGTTCTTTTTTGTGTTTTTTGCGAGTTTTGGTTTGGGTGTGTTGGGCGTTCCTTGGTAATTCTTCCCCCCTCTCATCCCTTAAAAAACAAAAAAAGGAAAAACCAAGGGCTGTATTGTATTAATGTTGAATCCAGGTTATACCCCACCGAAATCAACGCCCTCGAAATGCGCACCAAGGGCTCCTCCCTCGCCATGGCCACAAACTGGATCATGAACTACATGGTCGTCCAGGTGACACCGCCTGGGATCGCAAACCTGGGCTGGAAGTTTTGGATTATCTGGGCTTGTATCTGTTTCAGTTTCATCCCCATTACATATTTGTTTTATCCGGAGACGGCGAATCGCACGTTGGAGGATATTGATCGGTTCTTTGAGACGAACCCGGGGATTATTGTGGCGTGGAATAAGAGTGAGTCTTTCTCTCTCTCTTTTTTTTCTTTTCGTGATGTGGTATACTGACGGACAATTTCTAGCGGCAACGCAATTGTCCAGACCCGAAGAGTTTATCCGCATGGACGAGGAAATCGAGCAGCGAATTCAGGGCGAAGAGAAGCTGATTGCCGAGAAAGAGAGGGTTGAAGTAGAACCTGTTCATGAAGAGAGCGTATAATCCTAAAATTCATTTAACAAATAAGGAATTTGGTATTTATTTATAAGACAGCATTTCAATGAAATCAACATTTCAATGTATTGAGCACATATAAAACACATATCAAAAGAACCAAATATACACTTTGAAAAAAAAAGACATAAAACATCGAATTGAGACAACCTGGGTATGATAGATATCGTATGGTATAATGACATTTCCAATCATCTACCTCTCAGAATGATCCGAAGTGGGGGAAGAAAAACGAAACACCTGATCATGAAGAGAGGGAAATATCAACCAAGACACGCTGGTATGACGGAACCACATGATAAGAGATTTAGAAGAAGAAAAAAAAAACGCCACTCTATTCCCAAAAATGCAACGAAAATGTGAGTTTTCGCCGAGCCGGTTTACCGGTATGAATAAATGAACCGACATCATTAATAAGACAGTCGAACAGTGGGCATGGACGCATAGACACACAAGTCTATTATCATAAATGAGAATGGGAAAGCTGAATCTATCGGATCAGCAATGGTTACCTAAATCACGGCTGCAGTAGCCTCGTGACGGGTACCAAAACCCAAAGGAAAACTCCTTTTTTCTTTGGCAAAGTCGTAATTTTAAAGTCTAGAACTGGAAGTTCTGGAAGCCACCGCCCCGGCCCTGGGCTCCAGCAAATGGATTGCCGCCAGCATGCGCAAACCCGCCGCCCCCGCCGTTCATCATGTTGAACAGGATGTTGGGGTCGATGTTCACTCCGTGCATGCCGCCTCCCATGCCGCCTGGCATTCCTCCCATACCGCCCATGCCGCCAAACGGCGAGCCGCCGTGGCCAAACATGTCGGCAGGGTCCACCAAGTCATCGCCATTATCATAAGCAGCGCGTTTCCTAGTACCGTTAGAAAGACAGCCATAATCAAAAACCTTTTACTGAAGAGTACTAGGAGTACTTACTGAGGATCAATCAAGGTCTCATACGCCTCGCCAATCTCCTTGAACATCTCGTCTGTCGAGTCGGGGTTCTTGTCAGGGTGATATTGAATTGCCATCTTTCGGTAGGCTTTCTTGATATCCGTGTCAGAAGCATCCTTGGACACGCCAAGCAGCTTGTAGTAGTCCTTTCGTTTGCTCTTCTTGAGCTCAAACTCGGCGTGACGAATATCCTCCTGAATACCCTTTTCGCCGGGGTTTGCTTCGGCCACGTTCTTGTAGTCCTTGACGGCTTCTTCCCAGTTTCCAGAAGCCCCATAGGCCTTGGCTCGGATCTTTTGTGCTTTGACATAGCCCGGGTCCAGGCGTAGCGCCTCGGTGCAGTCTTCAATGGCCTTTTCATAGTCCTTGAGCGCGTGGCGGGCCTGTGCTCGGTTGTTCAGCAGCTTCGAGTTGGTGTCCTTGTTGGAAGGGTCGATTTCGAGACCCTGCGTGTAGAGCTCTACTGCACGCTGGTAATTCTTAGCCTTGAAGGCAGCATTGCCCTCGTCCTTGGTTCGCACCAGCTTCTGCACCTGGCGAAGCAGTTTGATGGCTTGTTTGCTGTCGGGATCCAAGCCGAGACACATCTTCAAGTATTTAACGGCCTGGTCGTTGTCTCCTTGGCCGTAGTAGGCGCGGGCTCGGAGAAGCAGGGCGTCTGGGTCCTGGTTGTTCTCTCGCAGCAGCGAGATTGCCACGTCGTGTGCTTTGCCATAGGCGTTGTCGTTGCCAATCAGCAACTGGGCTTCTCCCGTCATCAGAGTCCACTTGCGAGGAGTCTTTGCTCCCGAGCCGAGCATTTGACGTGCTTGCTCGATGGCAAACACTACCAGCGAGCCACCCTTGCCGTCAGCCAATGACTGCTCGGCTTGTGTGATGTGTTTGAGCATCGTCTCTGGCGCAGAACGGTCCTTGGCCGTGGCCGGGGGCTGGACGTTTGACAAGACTTCCAGCGCCTCTGCCGGGCGTCCCAGGTTCGTCAGAATGCGAGCCATGCGGTGCATGATCTTGGCGTTGCCCGGGTCGAGCTCGAGCGCACGCTGTGCGTCTTCCAGGGCCTCCAGGAAGCGGTTTGCAGCCAAAAAGGCGGCGGCCCGGTTGGACAGGAAGATGGACGAGTTGGGATTCACCTCGAGGGCTAGCCGTATTTTAGCACATGTAAAAAATTATACACACACAAAAATCCTATATGCCACTCACCTTTGTTATACTCCTGGATGGCGCGGTCATACTCGCCTTGCTTGAAAAACTTGTTTCCGGCCAGTTTAAAGGACTCGCCGCCATCGCTGGTCGGCGGGCTGGCGCGATGGGGAGGCGGGGTCGGACTGCGCTCGGCGTCGCCATTCGCAACGCCGTTTGTGCTCATCGGGGTGGGAGCGTCTGGCTGCGGCTGCGGCGAGGCGGTGGCATCGCGGTCGAGGTCCATGGAGCTCCGCATGCTGTCTTCTCTCGCGGCAGTCATGGCGAACAGATGTCGACGGAGCTCGTCGGGCGGCAGGTTCAGCGGGTGCGAGTCCCGGCTCTGCGAACTGCGGCTGTTGGCCGAGAAGAAATTGTGCTTGGACGAGGCAGCCGACGACGAGCGGCTGTGCGAGCGAAACGAGTCGCGGTACGAGAGCGACGGCGGCTTGGTGGGCGAGTGTGGCTTGCGCGGCGAGGTGGAAGCGGATTTTTGAGGGGAGGAAGCCTTGGAAGAAAACTCGGGAGGGTCGTACTCCTCGTCGTTGTGGAAGAGCTCGTCGTCGTTGCGGTCGGGCTTGAGCTGGGGGATGGCGGTGGTGGGCTTGGATTTGGATTTGGATTTCTCTTTCTCTTTCTCGCGGGACTTGGCAGCGTCCTTGTCTTTTTTGCTCCTGCTGCTCCTGGGCTTGTTGTCCTTTGCCTTATCCTTGTCTTTGGGCTTGTCGGGCGACGGCGATTTGGAAAAGAATTGGAGAACCATTGATGGGAAGTCCGAACCAAAGCAAAAGCAAATCCAAAATTCCAGGCGGGCGGGCGGGAAGGCGCAAATCGAACTACGACGAAAGCGGTAGAATTTCTTCCGTCGGCCTTTTTTTTTTTTTTTTTTTTTTTTTTCTCTTGCGTTCTGCTCTCTTCTTTGCTTCCCTTTAATTAGTTAATATTTTTTTTCCTCTCTCCCCAACAACACAGCAAGACAAAACCCGGTCGCTCAACAGCAAACCGCGTAGCTCGATAATATTTTCACGTTCTCTTGCTTTTTCTTTCTCTGGTCGACGGGCCCGGGAAATGCAGCAGAATCATGCATGAATGAAAATAAAATCAAGAAAGATAGAGAAAAGGAGAAAAGAAAAGTAAAATAAAACAGTAGACAGAGAACGATCACGCGGGGCAGAGCATCGAGTGAAACGACGAACCACTTAGTCGCTGCCAAATGATGACTCGTCAGTATTCGTCACCTCTTTTTTTCCTCCCACTGCCAGCCACCAGCTTGCAGCTGCAGGAAAACAAATATGGGCAGATAGACTAGGGTCGCGGGTATGAGGGCTAATGGAATAGACGAGAAGCTGGCGAGATTGTAGGGTATGGGGTAGGAGTAGGATTGAGAAGTGAGTTTTTTTTTTTAAAAAAAAAAAAAAATAAAAAGGTGAGAGAGAAGGAAGATAGAAGGCTGGGCTGGAGAATGTCTGCCTGTCCTCTTGTCACTGGCAGCTTGGTCGGTGATGATCGCACTCTAGCGCGCGAGCTGAGGTCGAATGCAATCGAATCCGATCGTGGGTCGAGCCGTCTGATGTACAACAACCAGGGAAAAAAAAAAGCGATGGCTGGGTTCTGTTTGTATTATCGTTTTCTTGCATCCCTGAGTCTTTGCTCGATACGTCCACCGCCAGTTCACCTGCTCCACATCTACAACTCTGAGTAATGTTATTATTTACAGAGGCCCGCCTTGGAAGTCGTCGATTATCGTGCACGTCCTGTACATGTTTGTACAGTTTCCTCAAACTACTACTATTCCCAATATGTACTCCGTACCCCGTAGATTAATGTACGCATGTGTTCTTGCCAACACATGGCTCTTGCATGCTGCTGGTCGTCAGTGACAGTCCCGTCCCACTTGGCCTGGGTCCCCGATCTGGTGTAAGTGTGTCAGATCTGGTGCCACGTAGTACTCCATTCACTATATTATTTACTTACCGAGTACTCTGTACGTAGTACTTTTGTTGTTGTAGATATGCTAGAGAATAAATTGTCCTGTCATTAAACTACGGCTGACGCGGGACGAACCTTGAATGCAAGCGTGGCGGAACGAACCACGTGGTGACTGTGCCGTCTATTACATATCCCTTTACATTCTACTTTGATACCTATCTTTTCTGTATGGTTTTATTTTTATTTTATTTATTTTTTTAAATTCCTAGGATTTCTGTCTCCGAGCTATTTTTATGATAATATGCGGCGGCTTTTGTTTCTCCTTGTTTCTTTCACAACGGCCCGAACAAACAAATGGTCAAAAGCCAAAAGTCATTCAAAAAACAGTTCACTCGAAACCTGAAGCTTATTTTTTTTTCTTGTAGTGCATTATTTGTTTCAGGTGTATAATTATTATCAATTCAAAGTATGATACAGAGTTCAATAGTCTATACCTGGTGGAGAGATGTCGCTAGCACGTACAGTGAGTGCTATGATAATGTTGATTACACTCACACTCTTGTACATACTGATTAAAAACACTATTGAAATAAAAGTACATTGCCTAGTCCATACAGGGTATTCGTAAAACGCAGATTTTATCAACAGAAGCCAAAACCAAAAAGCAAAACCAGGACCCCGGACGCCTTTAAATGCAATGAGTGCAAGAAGTAAACGCTCAGTTCCTAAAAAGAACCCCCCCGTAACAATATCAAAAAGAAGTATCACGACACACGATTTTCACTCATAATAGTAATAATAAGGAATCGCTCTAGGCGGATAAGGCGGAATCGAATCTGAAATATGCATATTGCGCGCAAGATCGTGAATCATTCGAATCGGATGCAGTTCTTTTTTTTTCTTGACCAGTTAGAATAGAAATAAAGAAAGAAAGCTATGCTAGTGGCGACCTGCCTAGTCGTTCCGCAACAGACGCCCATTGCGTCCGGGATCGCGGTGGTCTATCAGAATGATGAGGTGGCTGTGGTGGTGCCGGAATGGTGATTCTTTGCGGATAAAGACGGCCCATTGAGAAACGGTGGCTCTCGTACGATGGAGGCGGCATGGCGCCGTCGCGCAGGATTTGATCTTCGTGGGTAAATGGGTCGTAGTACTGGATCAGCGGGTTGCTCGAATGCTGGGCCACATGTACAGTATCGAGGTTTCTCGCTCGTGGCAGATCTCTTGTCGTAGTTTGTTGCGTCTGTGGCAGCGGAGTGTCCATCAGCACCCAGATCTGCTGCTCATCCAGCCACACCAGCCGGCCATTCGTGATCAGTCGCGGCGCAGAAGACGAAGCATGGTTGTCGGCGCTGGCCGGGCGAGGTGGCACGCTGGTTGGCGCCTGCAGCGTCGAGAAACTGCGCGAGCTGCGCAGCCGCGACGCATTCGGGGATTGGTACACTGGTCGATCGTGACTATGACTGTAGTAGTGGTTGCTGTAGCCACCGTCCGAGCCATTAAACGAACCTCTGTGCGGCCGCCGCAGTGTCGACGGCAGGCTGGGAGGTGTCGACGAAAACGACCTGGAACTGTCGCTTAGCGGCGAGATGGGCGTCGGAATCGACTGCTGTCGTCGCGTTTGCTGCTGCTGCTGCTGCTGCTCCCATCGCTCCCAGGTGGCACTGCTGGCCACGGGCGACACGGGCGAGGGTGATGAGATGGTGAAACAGAAGCGGTCGTCTAGCGTCGGCGGGCCCTCTAGCGACGAGAGATCCATACTGTCTGGCCAGAGGGGATGATGGGATGGTTCCAGGAGAATGTCAAGATGGCGCGCGGCTTGTCAACAAAAGAGACGTTGCCTTTGTTGCGTGGCGGAGCTTCTATTCTTATTCTGATATGATGATTATTTTGAGACCATCAACCCCAAAGGGAAAAAAAAAAAAAAAAAAAAAGAGTGAACACAGGCTGGCCCCATATAACAAAACAGTGGTGGCTACCAACAATGACAGACGCTCTGACTCGGGCGGATGTTGGGCCCTAATATAGACGAGCTGGTTGCTGTCTGTCACTGTCCCTTAGGAGAACGACGTTGCAGTGTGTAGCGGCGAGTCGCGACTAACTGATCCTACTGGCACATTTGGCGCCAGCCTGGAGGAACGCAACCGCGCAAGAAGAGGATGAATGAGGAAACGAGGAAATGAGAGAACGCCGGTGGTCGTCAAGAAGGCTATTGCCCCAAACAGCAAGTCGAGGGGCGATTGGAAATTCCGGCTTTGGCTGCCCGCGTGATTGGCTGCGTCAAACGCTTGTCCCCATGATCTGCGTTGGTTGATTACAGTACATATTTATTTTTCTTTTCCTTCGTCGGTACGGAGTAAATGCTAATTTCTTTAATTTTTTAGCATCGACGTAAATGCCAGAGTAGCGCGACTAGAGCGGATGAGGAGCAGGTGATTGGTGCGCTGTACGATGGCGATTGATAGATAAGGAGCTTTCTCTCTACTCCGTATATACTTACAGAGTACCTAATTACGTACATACATACTTCGTACTCTGCCGAGTATATTTGGCTAAAACATCAAGAAAACGATGACCGCCTGAATAACCGCCGAGCTGAGCCCATTGTTCTTGCCCATTTTTTGTTTTTATTTTTTGTTTGGTCTTTGGCTTTTGGGGTTCGTTGGATGGATGTAGAGTATGACTGCCACTCTGCTAACTGCATCCGGGTATTTTCCCCGCCCCAATGTTGCTAAAAAAAGAAACCCCCTTACTTGGCTACCGTGGCTGCAGCTTCGTAAGTTTACGAACTTGGGCACGGTGATTGTGCAACAACCAGAGGTAACTATGGCATAATGATTACTAGTAAGTAGTAGCTACGTAGTAACTAGTATATATATATATATATAAAAAAAAAAAAAAAAAAAAAAAAGGAGAGAAACAAGAGTCGGTCAGACGTAGAATAGGCTTGAAACCAGTGCCAACTGCCAAGGAGGGTCACGACTGGATGGATCGCCCCCATGGATCGCACCCTCGGTTGAATCACGAATCATTGACTTGGAAGTTGCGACAGGGGTTGACTGTGGCGTTCGTCGCAATCGAGATAAGCTCATCGAGATAGGGTAGCACGTATCACGGGGCATGCTTCGATTCGTTCGGGAACCGTGGCACGTGGCTGGGATGTACATACTGACATACTCAACTATGTGTCTCAATTCCAATCAATCTTGCCCATGTCGGCCATTGGACATAGAGTAAGAGGAATGTAAAAGGTATACGAGGAAGATTACCGGGCAAACGTTATAAACGTAGTCGTTCATACGTAAACATTACTCTAAAAACGCAAATATTAAATTTACAAATAACGATAAAGAAGTGTGTACACAGCTTCCCCGGCAAAAAAAAGAAAAGAAAATACCAAAGAAGGATAGTGGACAGTCGAAAGTGCTTGTGGCTAAGATTGTTGTCAACCAAAATATAAAATATTTGGATGGAAGAGCTCGCTGTAAGCCTCAAGTTCCCCTTTTAGGCGCCATAAGATCTTTCCAAACTCCCATGCGTTATAAAAAAGAACCGTTCTCCAAACTAACATTCCCACGAAGGCCCCGGACATTGACAAGTTGTATATAACTGTTCTAGGACGGTTCGCGTCCTAGAGGGTATCAATCGTTACAAGAGAGAGAATTTAAGCCAAGAAGACGGCAGCGGCGGCGGCGGCACCAGCCATCATGAAGGAACCGCTAACACCGTTGGCGGCGTTGGTGAAGAGAGGGGTTCCAGGGCTGTCATCACAAGTTAGCTATGATCCATTATTTGCGGGAAACGAGAAACTTACGCGGTAGTGGTGGGGCCAGTGCCAGGGGGAACGGGGACACCAGTGCCAGTGCCGGCGGGAACGACGGGCACGACGGTGGTGGGGGGAGCGGGGGGAGCCTGGGTAGGGGTGAAAGTGATGGTCGACAGGCTGGTGGTGGGCACGCAGGTGGTGACGGTGATCACAGAGATGGAAGGAGCCGGGTTGGAGACCACGGGGTAAGGAGCCGGGCTGGTGTTGCCAGCAGGGGGAGGAGCAACTGGGCTGGTGTTGCCGGCGGGGGGAGGAGGAGCAACGACCGAGGTGACAGCCGGGGGAGGAACAGCAGGGCTCGAGGCGCTGGGGGTTCCAGCGGGGACGGCTGGGGGGGTCGAGGTCGAGCGAGCCGGGCAGTTGGTGACGGTGGGACCGCACGAGGTGATGGTCTCGACGTCAGTGGTGGTGACGGTGATCTGGGCGGCGGCAGCGCCAGCAAGGAGAGCAATCGAAGCGAGAGAGAACTGCATTTTGACTGTGGTATGGATTTCCGAAGAAAAGAAGTTGGCGAGCAAAAAGTAGTGGTTTTAGGTGGGTTGGGTGCTGAAAGAGCGTTGGTAGTTGGGGTAAAAGAGTGTGGGTGACCGAGGTCGAAGAGCTTGGTTTGTCTGAACTGGTTGGGTTGGAAGGAGGAAGAAGAGAGGGAAAGGAAGCAGGCGACAAAGCCGGCGATGGGGGAGTCTTTGTACCTGGCTGGGAAATGAGCGCTGGCTGATCGTTGCAGCGCCGGGCGGGGGGGCCGCGCTGCTTCCGCCTGGTACCTGGCGGCCCACCGATGCTACTGTGCACGCCCCGCCTGCTGATTCGCCGCGCGTTGTATAACGACCTCTGCGTGCATTGCCTGTTCGGGCAAGCGCCGTTGCTTAGCGCTGCCATCTAGCCGCCCAGACGGGCTTAGCGCCACCAGACCCTCCAACCCCAGAAACAAGGCTGCCCGTCCATTGGCTGGCCCGCCCTGCTAGTATACCCATGTGCGCCAATGGCGGTGAGCCGCTCCTTTTTATCTGGACACAACGAAGATCCTCCCCTGAACAATATGATATACTTCTGCCGGACAGAGACTGTGTGAGCTCTGGAATGGCTTTCTCTTCCTTTCCCTACACTCCCACTGGTCACGGGGGCCACGGTTATCCTCCTGTCACTAGCCAAATCACTAAAGTCATCAGCACAGTTGCAATGGTACCTTCTGGCTGTCACTCTGACCGTCCTTGCACTAGCCACACCACTGGCGTTTTGTTCCTGAGTCTCATTTGGCGGAACTGCAGACGCTGGTGGGGCGTCTCTTAAGACACTGGAGTTCTATTGGCCGCTCGACCCCGTTAGTCAGGGGTAGCCCCGCGGGCTGCAGCCAGCCAGAGGCCGAGAACAGCGAGTAGCGGCTCCACTGTTATCCCGCTTTTTCCGACCCAAAACAGAAACATAGCAACAACTAACAAGAAACTAAGAGAAATGTGCCTTCTCTGCGTCCCAGGCGTGGCCAGTCTGACTGGTCCCCCTGCTCTGTGGCGCTGCGCCTCGGGGCCCATGTGCATGCTTTTATTGTCCGCTGTTTGACTTCTTGCAATCTAATATCGGATATAATATTGTTTCGTCGCAACAAAGAAGCTGGCCATTTTGTTTCACGACAATAGCGACACTCCGTCCTGTGGCAGCCCGATGTCTGGTACCGCATCCTCGACGCTCCCGAGTTCGCAATCATGGGCCATGAATGGAAAGCTAGTGAGTGGAGGGCCTAGCATATAGTAGTCCCACGGGGCAGTGCTGTGCATCGTGCTCAAGCATCAGGAGGCATAGTCCTAATGCCTCATTAATAACAATGAACCTTCTTTGCGAGCCCCACGCCCGTCCCCTGAACGGATCTGAACCGAGTCTGGCCCGCCGACTCATTGTGACTTGCCCAATATTCATGCAGGGACAGAGTAGTACGGGGTACCGCGTAGTTTGAGTCGGCGAACAGTATCCGTAGCGATCACAATGATAATCATAATTAATCATTAATGGAGCTGGTCCACTGCCAATAAACCAAGGCTGGTGGGGCGTGATCTCGACGTGCTTTCTTAACCGGCCGACGCCGACCCCTGACTCCAGCATGACCTCATGCTTGGGCTCTCCTTCAGAAAGACCTCCAAGTTGGATGTTCTCAGCAAAAATCAATAAATAATGCAGAAATACGTATTCAATAGCCCTGGTAATCAGCGATCAGCCGATTAGGGCTGTGAAGCTATCGGAATGCTTGTCCCAGCAGTATCGGTAGATCTTTTGTCTCGATTCTTGGGATGCATCCTGCGTGTGACTGGACTGAACTTGGCCTATTGTGTTTCATTTGTCCATTGTGCTCCCAGAATGAACTAGGCAGGACAAACAAAAGTAATTATTTATTTTTAAATATTCGTCAGAACTGTAAATAATAATACATGTATGTAGTACGTAGTAAGATCCATTAAGTACTGCCGTGTCTCAGAACCTCGGTCGCTCCTTCCGCCGAGATGAAACAGCCGTTTGTCTTGTTTGGTGCTTGTTTCACCCAGGTCACGTGATGCCATGTGCGTGTTTCAACTTTCGGAGCTTCTTTCTTGGAGTTGTCTCACATTCTAATATTGCAACATGTCTCTTGTGCCTCTCCATGCAGTCTTCAAGATTACTACTGCGTAATAAGTAACTTGTCGCGCAAACTGTAGCTGCACGACTGCTGGCAAGCTGCAACTGTGATATGCAGCACTCGTCAGCCTGGCAGGGCAAGCTGGGGCTGTGGACTCACACGTGACGCGTGGCTTTTCAGGTGCATTGTCCCATATATTCATACTCTGTAGAAACAGACACCCCGTCAAGTACTAAATAGTGAATACTAAATATTATCAAATATGAATGTGCAAATGAAATGTCGGGTACAATACGGACATCAAAAAATGATAAACGGCGAATACCAGGTGATCGAGTGGAGCCCGCGGCGCGGGAACAACGTCTCCCGGGCGCTTCGCCGTGGGGCCTGGAGCCTTATCGGCCAGTGTGCAGCCAGCGTCAAGCCTGCCCTGCCTGCCCTTGTCCGCCCCCCCTCTTTCCCTCCAGCCCAACCAGCCAGTCTCGTCCAGAAAACGAGAGCCCGCTTCAGCCGTTGATTATTTCTTCCCTCTCTCTCTCTCTCTCTCTCTCTCTCTCTCTCTCTCTCGACTGTCCTGCCTCACGTTCGTTATCCCTCTACTCCATCTATCGTCTCCCGCCTGGGGCTTCTCGCTCTACCCGCACCACGACGAATCCTTTCCCCGCCACGAGTTCAGCCTGACACTCGATCTACAAAAGAAAGGAACCACCGCACGCAGCATTCGAAGCTCGACTGAACCCCAACCCCTATTCCACATTCGTTCAGCTTGTGCAGAGAAAAGAGAGGAGCCCATCGAATTTAGATAAGAGGCATCGGAATTTCTTTGACCGTTCGCACAAGCCGGCGGACGCTTTGCATGCAAACCAGCGCAGCAGCAACACCACCATGTCCTCTCCAGCACCCCTCCTGAGGCCACCGGTGCCTGGTGCCCGGAGCAACAGCGGTTCGCGAACACCCCGGCTCACTTTGGGAATCCCGCCCTCCCCCAGCATGAAGCCAGTCAACCCACCGAACGGAGGAGACGCAGATAATAATAATGTCTCTGGTATCCCTCTGCCTCAGCCTTCCACCCGTCCTGCCCCGCCAACACTTCGATTAGCCACACCAATGCTCAGCACAAATGCATCAAGCGACAATGGTAGGCCAGTTCCCCAGCTGGCACCACTCTCGATCGGCGGCTCGACTGAGAATGGCCCCTCCACAGCCGGAAACGGCGCCCATCCGGATGGCAAGAATAGTGGTCCGGCCAGCGCCTCTTCGTCTTCCTATTCTACCCTGTCCTTTGCCGTGAGTCGGCGCCAGGCAGCTGGTGGCACTCCCGATCCGTCATCCGCAATCAGCTCGGTTTACTCTGACCGAGAAGGCGGTGTCTCCATGGAGAGGGACAACAGCGTCAACGGGTTGTTACCCGATCTCGATAAATTGAGCATCGACAAAGGTCGACCTCTCGACGTCGAAGACCTCGATGACGACGGATGGCTAGCTGCCAGTGAGCAGAAGAAAATTGAAGAACTAGGCAGCCTCGGAGAAGGTGCCGGAGGTGCTGTCACGAGATGCAAACTGAAAGGCGGAAACACCGTTTTCGCTCTAAAGGCAAGTCTTTTTTGGTTCTATTTTTCTCCAATCAAGACTAATTTTATCTCAGATCATCACGACGGATCCAAATCCCGACGTGAAGAAGCAGATTATCCGAGAACTGAATTTCAACAAAGATTGCGCATCCCAACATATCTGCCGTTACTATGGAGCTTTCATGGACAAATCGACAGGCACGATTTCCATTGCCATGGAGTTTTGCGAGGGCGGTAGTCTAGACAGCATCTACCGTGAAGTGCGAAAGCTGGGTGGCAGGACCGGCGAGAAAGTTCTGGGCAAAGTCGCCGAGGGCGTTCTTAATGGACTGACCTACCTTCATAGCCGAAAGATTATCCATCGAGGTATTTAATCCTTCCTATCACAGCGAAACAAGCCCGCTCACTACTCATAGACATTAAACCGTCCAACATTCTTTTGTGCCGAAATGGGCAGGTCAAGCTTTGCGATTTCGGCGTCAGTGGAGAATTCGGAACCAAGGGAGATGCCAACACTTTTATTGGCACCTCGTACTATATGGCTCCGGAGCGGATTACGGGCCAGTCGTATACGATCACATCAGACGTGTGGTCTCTGGGAGTTACTCTTTTGGAAGTAGCTCAACATCGCTTTCCTTTCCCCGCCGATGGGACTGAAATGCAGCCTCGCGCAGGATTAATAGATCTCCTCACATACATTGTCAGTCAACCGATACCAAGGCTAAAAGATGAGCCTGAGAACAATATTCACTGGTCGGAGAATTTCAAATACTTTATTGAATGCTCGTGAGTTCCTGGGTTCCCTAGGCCGCCGTTTTCTTTGTCTACGTACTCACATTTTGCAGTCTCGAAAAAGACCCCCCGCGACGAGCCACCCCATGGCGGATGCTGGAACATCCGTGGATGCAGGACATCAAAACCAAAAAGGTCAAGATGGCCAACTTTATTAGAGAGGTATGGGGATGGAAAGAGTAGTCACCATTCTCCTCTAAGCCTGGTATATACCTATAACGGCCAACCCGTTGGCTGTTTTTTCTAGTGAATTTTGGATATCACATTGACGAGCTGACGACTGGTCTCTTTTTTTGTTTTTTTGTTGTTGTTCGAAAATCATCCCATCATTCTCACGCCAAGCGCTCTCTTCATTCATTATTTTCCCAAATCAAACTTGGCGTTTGTATTTTGTTCATTGCCACGCTGGGTTGCGTTGCTCCCTTTCTGCATAAATGCTTTCTTTTTTCTTTTCGGAGAATTGTGTTCTTGATAATGATTCAAGCTTATGCACATAGCTGTTTGAACATGGTAGGCGTATTGCAGTGTACGTACTTGATCTGTGCTTGTAATCCATGATCCATTCGTATAATTGATTAAAAATGAACATTTTCGGGAGAGAAAAAAAAAAAAAAATAATAATCATGACACTCTTCCATGTTATATACATCCATAAATTTATCATGATCATCAACATCGTCATCATCATAATTATCGAGTGTCATCATTGTTATTATTCACAGGCTGTGCGCCCAACACCCATCCAATCCCACTCGCCAACCCGCCCGTAACCATGTTACTCACCATATCCCGTTTCCGAACGCGATCTTCTGCTGTTGCCGCTGCAGCATCAAGTTCTGTAGACCGGCTGAGGAAGTCGCTGCTGCTCCCATCGGAGAACTGCTCTCCACCAGCAGGAGAAATGATAGAAGCCGGGCGACTGCGTGTCTGCAACGGAATATTCTTGCTAAACGCGCGAGCGGCGCCGCGCGCAACGTCAAAGAGGCCCATGGGTGCTTCCTCGAAGCTTCCACTGCGCATATGGTAATTATTATGTTTATTATTGTTATTATTATGGCGAGCTCGCGCGCGTCGGGTTTGTTGGCGCTCGGTCTCAAAGGCGTCGAGTTCGCGGTCTGACGGACCAAACCCGCCGGGGACGGTGGTTGTCGTGGCGGTATCGCCCTTTTGATCCCATTCTTCGGCTTCTTGGTTCTCCTGGTCGCGCAGGGTGGAGAGTTCTTCGTCGCAGCGGCGCCAGGCGCCAAGGATCTCGGGGAGGGGGTCTGCGGTTGGAGCGAGGACGAGGGCGAGAGAGAGGAGCTCGAGGCGCTGCGATAGTACTGAGATTTGCGCGGTTAGTTGGGTGTGGTCTGCTGCTGGCGATGCAATTGATCGGTGTCGGCCGGCGTTGTATGCGGCTCGCCAGGAAATGTTGTCCTCGATGGGTGATGTGCTGTTGTGGGCTGATGATGAAGAATTTGCCGTCAATGAAGGCGGCGTGAGCCGCGTGAGGATGTATGAGTATGCAGTCCCGAAATCGTCGGATGCTAGTGCTGACGATACTGCCATTGAGACGATTCGTTTCTCGGCGAGAAGGGACTTTTGTTCTTGGGATAGCTTCGAGTTTCTCCCCGTCTTCCACCAGCGCGACTCATCATCGCCCGGCAGTTGCAGAGGCAGACCGGCAGCAATAAAATCTCTTCCAATCGATACGAGATCGTCGAGTTTTGTGTAACTTTTTGAATTCTGCTCCAAAACTTTCTCGACCAAAGACAACGGGTCGCCGTGTACCCGAATGCTGACGGGCTGGAAAGGCACACCGTGCTGCAGTGTCAAAGAGTAGAATGACAAGGCATGGGTTGCTGAAATAAGGGCTGCGAGTTCTCGAAGTGACTTGGCGTTTGGAAACTGAGACTGGAATGCTTTGAGGCTATGGTTCAAATTAGCAATGTTTCAACACATAACACGTTCGTCGGTTGTGTGGCTTACGTATCAACTGCTCTCTTCATCTTTCCACGGGTCTTGTTGCCATTGCTAGCTGTGTCGTAGAAGGATATGATGGTTTCTACAGCAGCTACTTCAACCTGTGTCGAATCAAGAGGGGAATTGGCTCCAGTGTATATCTCCGTAGCCACTTGGTACTCTATCCAGTTGTTAGTCTATTACAATAAGCCGGTAGAAAAGGGGGAAATTACCTCCTGCAGTTATCATCGCTCTGAGAATTTCTGTTTCTACAGCAGTCCGAGAAACTCTCCAAAAGAGACCGTGATATTCCGCCTTTCCCTGGTCCAAAGTATTGTGAGAACCACTTCGCCAGTCTTGGAGCCATAGTATCTGCTCGCGGATCCTTCTCCAGTCTAAGCCGGGCTTCGCTTGCTTGACAATCATGTTTATGACGCCGTGCATCTCCGATGCTTGCGCTTCTTCGCCATTCTGCAGACAGACCGTCGCGGCTGATCTGCACGACGTGTTGTATCCAAAGGAACATAGCACTCGTAGTGAGACGAGTAGCACTTGAAGAAAGCCGACAGACTGTGGCGTTGGGACAGTGAGAGAATTGTTGGGTTTGAGTAAGGCATTTTGCAACAACAATGCTTTGGATGCCGTTGAAAGTGTGTCAACATCAACATCAAACACAGGTAGCTGTTCCGAATCAAAGTTGATGTGCAGATTGCTATCCAGCCCAAGCAAATTCTCCACTTTCGATGCAATTTGGAAGGAACTTTCAAGCGAGCCCCTGCCAAGGTCTGTGGCATAGACTATTGCAAGTGCTGCTTGCCCGTAGGATCTTCTTAGCCGATCTATTTCATCTGGAGACTCATCTCCAGGCAAATAACCCCCAGAGTCCACATCTTCAGGGCCGTCCCAATCGATAATGCCGCGAGCGACGTTTTCAAACTCCACCAGACTTCGAGACAGTAGCCATTCATTGACAACCTGCCAGTCTTCGGAGGCGTTGCATGCAATGTCTTTTACTTCAGTAGTTGAGTCTTCATGGCTGAGTTTTCGTCTTTTCGACTCTGCTCTTCCAGTAATCCAAGGGCCAGCCAGTCCCCTTAGGTTTTGCGCCAGATCGATTGCAGTCGCGTTGGAAGCGGCCATTGAAAGCAGCAAATTAATGCTGGTAGCCGTATCCAACGAATCAAATACATGAAGAGACAGCTTCTCCTCTCGGTCGGGGTAGTATTCGTAGTTGGCCCGCAAGAGCGGTAGTATTAAAGAGACCAGGTATCGCCGAAGGATTTCCGAGCGATCGTAGAAGGGCAACAACAGGTCCAGAATAAAAGTCTGCAAGCCAGTCTCCTCGTCTATCTTGTGAGCGCGATGGATGAGAAATTCTGTCAAAAGATCATCGATACTCTCCCCCGAACGGTATTTTAGAGGGAGCAACCGCAGCCGTCGAACGCGTGTCCGGGCTTCTGGTTCCTTTACCTCTTTGATGGCGGATACGTCGATTGGCCCGCTGCTGGTTTCAGAGAGTTCGTTCCGGTCGATATCGTCGAGGATCGGTGTGTAGTGCGACGGAGGCGTGGTTTCTGGCAAAAAGGACAGGATGATGCGGAACAGGCGCTCCGTGGTTAGTGACGTAGGAAACTGCTGGTGCAAGCGAGGCAGTGGGTTCACATTGCCAGCAGCGCAGAGCTCGCAGGCCAGCAGAATGGCCTGCGCATCGGACAGACTGGAGAGGTCTGCCATGCTGGGGGGAAGTTCATGAAGTTCGCGAAAGTGGCCACCTTGCTGTCGAGCTTGGATTAGTTGACTACGTATCGAGGAATGACAATCGATGGTTGCCGCTAAGCCAACCGCAGGCCTGAGCCGGGGCCCACCGACCGTGCCGGAACCTCCAACCTCCAACCTTCACCTTCGCCGCTACAAGAAAGTCCTCGCTGCTCGACTTCGCTCCCCACCTACGAACTCGAAAATGGCATCCGGCTTTGGTCTCAATGGCGGTAAGTTTTGATTTCTGTGCGCGACGGACATTTTTGTTTTTCGTGCGCCGCTCAATTGGCTGCGCGCAGGCAGCTCTGACGACCCGTGCGAGAGAGACGAGATGCGTCAGGCGAATAGGAGCTAATACCATTTGTTTGCGAAACAGGTCCCTCCCGCTGCTACGCATTTTGGCAGGAACTTCTCGGCTGCTACGTTGTCAATGGAGGAGAGGGCGTTGAGGGCAAGAAGAAATGCCTTCCAGCCCTAGAGGATTACACCGAGTGCCTTCACCACACCAAGGAGGTATGTCAGGATTCACGATAGACTCTTGTTCTGCTCTGAATACCATTATGGAAGTTTTTTTATTCTTGTTCTTTCTTTTATTGACTGTTTTCTAGGTTGTCCGGGCAAAGAAAATACAAGCGGCATACCGTAAGGCCGAGGCGGGCTTTGCCAGAGAGAACGAACCCAAGGCAGAAGAACTCCGAAATCTGGGCTTACTAGGAAAGGAGGAAGATACACGAAAGGTCCTGGGCTCGTGAAGATGTGCAGGGAATTACGACTAGAGTGGTGTGTTGTTGGTGGTGGCGTTGCTTCTTTCATCGGTCAGCAGCTTGGCCAACATTGTACAGGAATGATTTCACAATAAACTTGTTTCATTTTCAGCCATTTGCCTGGGATATTGCTTGAAGTGAAAGCTGGGGTTTTCTTAGCCGGAGTAACTAGCTTTGATGGGTACACAGGATTGCATTGCTGGATCCTTTCAAGGGCGGCGGAAACAATGCGTGGCACGCAAGGAATTATCTGCATACTGTAATTATCGTAGGTTGGCATTTACATTTGTCTGCAAACCTTTTGTCAAAAGGCAGAAGTGGCGATTGAATCTATATTTTGAACCTATTTGATGTTACTGCAGAAATTACAGTCACTTTTCCTTGTGAAGCAATAGTGATGGGTTCTGTAAAGTCTTATACCATAGAATCCCGTAAAACCTCTCCGGTGAGAAATGACTCAATTGACGTGCAACGAGTCAATCCAATCTGAAAAGACAAGAAGGGTCAAGTGAAGCGCAACTGAGCGAGAAGGAAGCGGCAACGGGTCTGACTCTGCGGAGCGCTGCGGAACGGGCCACGCGAGGCGTGAGTCTTTAATTAGTAACTAATAGTCGCTGGTCGGTGTAGCCAGGAACAACCCAGGCCAGACACCGCGCGTCGTCTCAAGTTTCAATAGAGGTCGTCTGGAATACGACAAATAAGTGAGGCCAGATAGGCTCTCCGGTAGCCTGTAGGCCGCTGGCATCACGTGATGCAGCGCACACAAAGTGACAAAAAAGCTTGCTGATCCGCGCGGAGGCGCTAGCCCGAAGTAGTACTAGCGTAAGCCGCGCCCTTTTGCCAGACGCGCCGAGCCAACGACGGGCGATGATATAAACACTCTCCGTCCGCCTGCTCGCTCTTTTCCCTGCTGCTGCTGCGGCGCAACGTCAGTTTTGTGTCTATCCACCCTGCCCGCCGCCAGCGCTATTTTTTTTTGGGAGCTCGACGCTTCGCGCTGCTTTTTTTGCCTCCCAACCCGATCGACCGCCTTTTATTATTTATTTTCATCTGATCTCTCATGCCCACCCTCCTCCATATTTTGTGACTTTTCAGTGACTCGTTCGAGAGTTGCCGCCCGTTTCTGCGATTCGCACCGGCCAAAAAAGCAATTTGGTCAATCCCTGGCGCGCGACCTGACTCTGTCGACTTCCCGAGTCATACATATGGACGTCCCCAGCAGCCCGTCTCCCCAGTTCTTCACTTCGGTCTCCAATGATTGATTGCATGCGCAGCTCTTTGTCGTTGTCTCATCCCTGTGCCCGCTCAGCTCACCGTCCTGCTGGTGCTGCTGCAAAGCTTATAGATACATCCATAGCGAGCCGCCGCCATGACTTCCAGGTGAGTATACCGCCAGCGCCCGCTATCCCGCTTTAGGCCAAAGGACGATAACGCTAACGGTTCTTGGTTTAGACTTGACCGGCTTGTCACGTGAGTTGGTGATGTACGTTCCTTCCTCTGTATAGACACTGACCAATCACTCGTTCGCAGTCTCCTGGAAACCGGCAGCACCCCGGTCATCCGCAACACTGCAGCCCAGCAGCTCGCCGATGTCCAAAAGGCCCATCCGGACGAGCTCTTCAACCTTCTGGGAAGAATACTGCCCTATCTGAGATCCAAGTCATGGGATACTCGGACCGCCGCCGCCAAGGCCATTGGCCTCGTGGCTGCAAACGCTGAGCCCTTCGATCCCAACCAGGACGACGGCGAGGCGCTCAAGAAGCCCGGCGATGAAGAAGAAGATGCCGAGGAGGCTGTCCAAGTTAAATCCGAAGAGCCCCTCCCTGTACAACCGCAAGACGAGCCTCTCAAACTAGATACTCTCCAAGTGGGCTCCATTCTGAAACTCGGAAAGAAGCTGCTAGGAAGCGCCGGCAAAGAGTATGAATACGCCATTGCCTCCATGGACCCGGCCACACGGCTGCAGCACCAAAAGAAAACATTGAACGCCCGTCTCGGTTTGGCAGGCGAGTATCTCGAAACCGATCTCATTGACGAAGCCGACTTTGCACTCCGCCCCACCCCAGTCTCCAAGACTGAGAAGCGCCCTCCTCCGTCGCGGAAAAATAGTATTCAGAATGGAAGTGCCAATGACCCCCCCAACGGCGACGAGTCTGGGTTGAGCAAACGCCAACTCAACCAGCTAAAACGCAAGAACAAACAGAACGCGAAACTTGGTGCGAATAAGGTCAGAGTGGTCGACTTGTCCTCGCGCAAGCCCTCAGACCACCCGACTACCCCGTCAGCTGTGACCCCGCACCCCGTAAAATCGGAAAACCCCGAGGAAGAAGGCGACAAAAAGGCCGATTATTTCTCCCTGGATCGCGATGGACTCGACGACGACAGCAAAATAGTCTCGGAGTTCAAGGGTCCAATTGTTCCCGAGAAGCCCATCATCCAAACCGAGGCCGAGGAAGATGGCATGGAATGGCCGTATGAACGCATGTGCGAGTTCCTCATGGTGGATCTCTTTGATCCTAGCTGGGAGATTCGTCATGGTTCTGCAATGGGTCTTCGTGAAGTTATTCGAGTTCAAGGTACTGGTGCCGGCCGCACGCTTGGCAAGTCAAGAGCCGAAAACAATGCTTCCAATCGCAAATGGCTTGATGACCTGGCTTGCCGACTTCTTTGCGTCTTTATGCTAGACCGCTTCGGAGATTACATCTCGGACAATGTTGTCGCCCCGATCCGGGAGGCAGTTGGCCAGACACTGGGTGCCGTCCTTTCTCACTTGCCCTCCAAATCAGTCATCCTGGTCTACGAAATACTCCACCGCATCATTATGCTCAGGGACTTTGGCCTGGAACGACCTATTTGGGAAGTCTGTCACGGAGGAATGATCGGCCTCAGGTATCTGGTAGCCGTTCGAAAAGATGTGTTAGTCAAGGATCCGAAAATGATGGATGGCGTCCTGGAATCTGTCATGAAAGGCTTGGGCGACTTTGACGACGATGTGCGCGCTGTCAGCGCCGCGACGCTGGTTCCCATCGCCGAGGAGATTGTCACCTCTCGCCAAGGTACTTTAAGCGCTCTCATTAACATCGTATGGGAGTGCTTGTCAAATCTCCAAGACGACTTGAGTGCCAGTACCGGCTCGGTTATGGACTTGCTCGCGAAACTCTGCACATTCCCACAAGTACTCGAGGCAATGAAAAGCAACGCTGCTGATGACCCGGAAGCCTCATTCGGTAATCTCGTGCCACGGCTGTATCCTTTCCTCCGACACACAATCACCAGTGTACGATTAGCGGTTCTCCGAGCTCTAACAACGTTTTTACAACTGGAGGGCGAAGGTTCAAACGCCTGGGTTGATGGGAAAGCCATGCGCTTGATCTTTCAAAATCTCCTGGTGGAGCGGAACGAGGGCGTCCTGAAACTTTCGCTTCAAGTATGGTTTGATTTACTAAAAGCTCTAGACTCCCGCGATCTCTTTTCATCACAAGACTTGAGCTCGCAGATCAACCCTCTTATTACTTTGGCCATGGGTCCCTTTGGTGTCCCTCGCTACCCAATCCCCATGAATGCCTCCCTGTTTATCAAACCTTCTGGTGTCGCTTATACTTTGGCCGCGGCTCCAGGCAGAAAAGCATCACCCCCCACTGCTCCTGATCCCGGAAAAGGTCGTCGCAAGAAGTCCGAGAAGAAAGAAGCACCTCCGCCAACTACGCATAATGTGGATGGTCACATGCTTCAAGGCGACATCGACTTGGTTGGTATCGACACCATGGTGCGATCAAAGATATATGCCGCGCAAGCTTTGGGTGAACTCCTGTCTATCTGGGACTCGAAAGATCTTCCTAGTCTCTGGCAGTCTGTCCTGAGCGGACTCAACTGGCCTGCATCTTCATCACAGCTCTCAGCTGCAATGATTATCGAAGAGTATGCCAAGCGCGTCGGACCTGGAGGGAAATACACGGCCTCCCTATGTGAATGGTTGCGCCCGATCATTGAAACTGAACGACCGGCCTGGTACAGTGATATCGCCTGCTACCTGCAAATCACTCGCGCACAGTGTCATTCTCTATTAAATGCATTCAGAGACCACGCCCATGTTCCCTCTACGCGACTGCCTACTTTGGCCGTGGTTGTTCAGGGTGATAGCGAAGCTGGTCCTAATGCCTTCTCCATCAACGATGCCGAAAAGGTTGTCGGACCAGATTTCGAGCGACTCAAGAAGGGTCTTGCTCCTGCTCAACGTGTTACTGCCCTTCAAGTCTTGAATGATACCAGGTCCAGCGCTGAATCCGCAATAGAGGAGGCCAAGCTCATCAAGGATCAGAGGGACACCCGCGTTCGTGCTGCTACAGCTGGCGCTCTGGTGGCCCTACAAGATATTCCGAAGAAACCAAGTCACATAATCAAGGGAATGATGGATAGCATCAAGAAAGAAGAAAATGGTGAACTGCAACAACGTTCTGCAACTGCAATTGTCAGTCTCATCGACTATTACACGGCCGCCACGAAGAGAGGCCCCGTTGACAAGGTTATCGGCAACTTGGTTAAATACTGCTGTGTGGATACGTCTGAAACGCCCGAGTTCCATCACAATGCTCATCTTGACAAGTCCATCCTTTCCTTACGCAAAGAAGAAGATCGCAGAGATCATGTGGATGCGGCAAAATTCGAACGAGAAGCCAAAGAAGCCCGAATCATGCGACGCGGAGCGAAAGAGGCTCTTGAGCAATTAACAGCCAAATTCGGTAGTCACCTGTTTGAGAAGGTCCCCAATCTTGCAGCTTTGATTGAACGTCCTCTGCAAGAAGCTCTCGCTGGCGATCTACCTGAGAATATCCGCGACCCGGAGAACGAGTTGGGCCAAGAAGTCGTAGATGGCCTATCAACACTTCGGGCTCTGCTTCCAAAATTCGACACCGGCCTGTACCCCTGGGTCCTCAACATAATGCCAACAATTGCGAGGTCCCTCCAGTGCGAACTTTCAGTTATTCGGTACGCTGCCGCCAAATGTTTTGCAACGATTTGCAGCGTCATTACTGTTGAAGGGATGACTATGTTGGTAGAGAAAGTGCTTCCTACTGTCAACAACGCTTTAGATACTCACCATCGCCAAGGCGCCGTTGAGTGCATCTATCACTTGATACACGTAATGGAAGACGGAATACTACCTTATGTGATCTTCCTTATCGTCCCCGTACTCGGACGCATGAGTGACTCTGACAATGACGTGCGTCTACTTGCAACAACTTCGTTTGCCACTTTGGTCAAACTTGTTCCGCTCGAAGCAGGTATTCCAGATCCGCCAGGTTTGTCAGAGGAGCTCCTCAAGGGTCGGGACCGCGAGAGAAAGTTCATGTCACAGATGTTGGATGTCCGCAAGGTGGAACCTTTCGAAATTCCCGTCGCAATTAAAGCGGAATTACGTTCATACCAGCAAGAAGGAGTCAACTGGCTTGCCTTTCTCAATCGCTATCACCTACATGGCATTCTTTGTGATGATATGGGTCTCGGAAAAACACTTCAAACCCTGTGTATTGTGGCCAGTGATCACCATATGCGAGCAGAAGAATTTGCTCGGACCCAAGCAGCTGAAGTTCGCAAACTACCTTCCTTGATCATATGTCCCCCCACACTGTCCGGTCATTGGCAACAAGAGATCAAACAGTATGCACCGTTCCTTAGCTGCGTTGCCTATGTTGGGCCGCCTGCGGAACGTGGAAGACTACGGGGGGAACTGGAAAAGGCAGATATCATTATCACGTCTTATGATATTTGCAGAAATGATAGCGACTTGTTCACTCCCATAAGCTGGAACTATTGCGTTCTTGATGAAGGCCATCTCATCAAAAATCCCAAAGCGAAGATCACATTGGCAGTGAAGCGGCTTGTCAGCAACCACCGTTTGATTTTGTCTGGAACACCCATTCAAAACAACGTTTTGGAGCTTTGGTCGTTGTTCGATTTCTTGATGCCTGGTTTCTTGGGCACAGAGAAGGTGTTCTTGGATCGATTCGCGAAACCCATCGCTGCCAGCCGATTCAGCAAATCATCATCGAAAGAGCAAGAAGCAGGGGCATTGGCTATTGAGGCTCTGCATAAACAGGTTCTTCCGTTCTTGTTGCGCCGCCTCAAGGAAGAAGTGTTGAATGACCTGCCTCCTAAGATCTTGCAGAACTACTACTGTGATCCAAGTGATCTTCAGAGGAAACTATTCGAGGATTTCACCAAGAAGGAGCAGAAAGACTTGGCAAACAAAATGGGCTCTACTGAAAAGGCTGCCAAGGAGCATATTTTCCAGGCTCTGCAATACATGCGCCGTCTTTGCAACTCCCCTGCTTTGGTGATCAAAGAGGGCCATAAGCAGTATGAAGACGTCCAAAAGTGGCTAGGATCAAAACATTCTAATCTTCGCGATGTTGCCCACGCCCCCAAGCTTGCAGCATTGCGTGATCTTTTGGTAGACTGTGGCATCGGTGTTGATCCCAACACAGAAGGCGAGCTAGACACCGGTGCAAGCTACGTCAGCCCACACCGAGCTCTCATTTTTTGCCAAATGAAAGAAATGCTTGACATTGTGCAAGAGGATGTGTTGAAGAAGATGCTTCCTTCTGTTCAATATTTGAGGCTGGATGGAAGTGTCGAGGCAACAAAGCGCCAGAATATCGTCAACCAGTTCAATACCGACCCCAGTTACGATGTCTTGCTGCTCACAACTAGTGTTGGTGGTTTGGGACTCAACCTTACTGGAGCTGACACGGTCATTTTCGTGGAACATGACTGGAATCCTCAGAAGGATATCCAAGCCATGGACCGAGCTCACCGAATTGGTCAAAAGAAGGTGGTGAACGTCTATCGCTTGATTACCAGAGGTACTCTGGAAGAAAAGATTTTGAAGTACGTTTTTTTTTTTTTTTTTTCTTTTTATTATTTTAATATCTTGTTTCCTATTCCAGTTATAATCTTTGCTAACCAAATTTCTCTAGTCTGCAACGATTTAAGATAGACGTGGCATCCACGGTCGTCAACCAACAAAACGCTGGACTCAATACAATGGACACAGACCAGTTGCTAGATCTATTCAATCTAGGCGAAACAGCCGAAGGCGCAGAGAAACCTACCCAAGACTCTGCCGCCGGCAACGAAGTTGACATGGTCGACATTGACGGTGAAGTCAAAGAAAAGGGCAAAAAGGGCTGGCTAGACGATCTCGGGGAGCTATGGGACGATCGCCAATACCAGGAAGAATACAACCTAGATTCTTTCCTGGCCACTATGAAGGGTTAAATATCCATTACTTTACTTTTCTCTCGAAACGATTACGACGGGGGAGTTTCTTTTTGGTGTTGTGGCTCGATCTAACAAGTTCAGTCTGGGCTGATCGGGTTGATCAGGCTGAGCATGGGCGGAGTTGACTTTGGTTATGTTTCCTTTTTTTTTTTTTTTTTTTCTTTCCATTGAGCCACGAACTTATGTACTATAGCTTATACTAACGGGCTCTCCCTGGACCATCATCGTTTTATTTTTGAATAGCCAGGAAGAAAAGCCTTTTCTCTTTTTTTCATACCTGATGTATTTAATAGATAAGATTGATGACTCTTTTTTCACTTTTTCTGGCAGCCGTTGTGACTCGACTTGGCTCGGCTAAGCATGCCGCCTTTTTTTTTAGGAAAAAAAGGTGTATGGATAATTAGCCTAGCAATGTGATAACGGACAATTTTGATTAATTTCATATCAATTATCAGTAAGAGTTAACCGGTGTTTTTGCATTCTTCTACCATTCAGCCAAATTTATCCTCAAGCAGTTGCGAGGGGAAAAGGAGATACCAGAGAGAGAGAGAGAACTGTCAAAAAATTCCAATCTGAAGCACTATCATCATCATACTGTACAAAAAGACGCATAAAAATCCCAATTCAAACTTGGATAGACGTAGAGACAACAGCAGTAAACAAACTTAACAAGAACCTTCGAAGAATTGTCGTCCGCAAAAAGGAAAAGAAAAGAAAAAGCTCATATAATCACCCAGGCATAAACGAAAAAAAAAAATAAACACCGAATGTCTGGATGTGCATGGTTTAAGTGTTTGTCATAGCCCTCGGCAAACAAACACCCCCCTCGAGTCCTGGGGAAAATTCTGATATATTGTACAAGAAAAAAAGATAGAAAGACTCTGCCTCCCAAGTATGTAACTTTGCTCGTCAAGAAAACGCTCAATTCAGAACCCAATTTAAAACGCTCATCTGGCTCGCCCTGAACGCCTTACACCATCATTGTTCATTTCGCCAGAGTGAACAGCATGTTTTCAACTGCGAGTTTTTGGCTTCGCGAGCATGTTCAAGCGACTCAAGCTGAGAACTCCCTTCTTCGAAACGGTGTTGGGAGTGCCGACCCGACTGCCAGCCATCCGTCTGGGCGTAACCCCGCGAGACTTGAGCGGGCTCGGGCTAACAGGGTTCATCTTGATGGGACTAGCCTTGAGCCGCTTCGCGCTTCGCTGCTCGTCTGTGGGGGTTGTAGCAGGTGGAATGTTTTCGGTCTCGAAATCGTCATCAACACGCTGGCGCTTCTTGTGGTTAATTCCATGAGGCACTGCGAGCAGGGTAGCCGATGGACTTTTCTTGGGTGAACTTGAAAAATCAGGCTTAGAAATATCCTTCGAAGGAGCATCCGAGTCGCCATCTTCCTCGCGCCGACGCTTCTTGTTCTGAAGGTCATGAGGCACTGTCAACATGTTTGGAACTTCGGTGGGTTTCGAGAGAGTAACAGGTGGCTTCGAAAGTGCCTCAGAGTTAGATCCGCTCTTGTCATTGTCATTCTTGCGCTTCTTGTTTGAAATTCCATGAGAAATGCTTGGGAAATTGACAAGCGGGCTGGCAGGCTGGGAAGCACCGGCTGAATCCCTCACACGTCGAATGGTGGGCGTATCAGCCTTTGTACTGTCCGGCGTGAGCGATGGCAAAGCTGGATAAACCACTTCGGATGAAGTAGCCTCAAGACGTGGAGCAGGAATTTTAGATGGCGACGGGGACGACTGTGCGATTTCGTAGCGAGACTTGGTGCTTGAAGTGAACTCAACCCGTTTCTTGGGAGAGGGAGTCTGACTATCAGCACCAAAAGACGCAGTCGGGAAATCCTTCAAATTAATGTCAGGGTTGAAAGAAGGCGCTGCCAGGTGTGTTCCAGCAGCGACCTTTGACGGGTCAGTTGAAAAGAGCGGCTGGTGGCGTTTCAAAATCGACTTCAGATTACCTAGGCTTGGCATTGATTTCTTGAGTCTAGGATTAAAGTCTGTTTTCGGGGTACGAGGCGCTGTAAGACGCGATGCTGGCGAACGGTTCAGAGAAGGGATCATTGAAGTTTTTGACGATCTTGCAGAGGCGAAACGCGCAACCGAGGACTTGGTAGGAGTCATGAGCGAGTTGTTACGAGTCGGTGGTCTGGAAGATTGGGCAACTATCTTCTTCGGAGTAGAAATCTCTGCCAGTGGGCGAGTCACAGAGGTATCCTGTCCATCGGACCGTTTCACCCGCTTGGTCCCTCCCAAAGGTGCTTTTGAAGGTGAAGGCTTCTGCTCTGGCTCATCCAAGCAAGCATTGGAGCTCTTGCGTTTCAAGGACTTGTCGAGAGGTTTGAAGCGGCCTGGCTGTGCTCTGAAAGCGGAAGCGTGTCCCGCAATCGAGTCCATCTTTCTAAATTCAGACATATGGGCGTCGCTAAAGCGGCCTGCCTTGCCCTTGGGCTTGGCAATTTTTCTACCTTCAATAGCATCTTGATCCTTGCGCTGTTGCTCGCCCTTGTCTAGAACCATCTGTGCCTTTATTCTAGCAACATCCTCGCGAACACTATCCATGAGCTTTCGCGCCTCATCGCTCAACTTGGAGTCATCGGTTGAGAACCTAAAGTCAAACTTGGAGGGGCTATCCAGCTTGCTGGGTGGAGATGATACGACCTTGGATGGTGTGTTGGTAGCCGCGTTTTCTTTAATAGGTTTTCCAGTCGAGTCTCTTTTGACAGGGTTGAAGCCAAGGACAAGACCAGAATCTGGTTGCTTGGTGGTGCTCTGGTGTACCTTGCTGGGATGCATTTCCTCCGCCGTAGGACGCATGCTACCCGCAGTTGATGGTGTTTTCATAACTTTTTTGTTGCTGGAAGATGGTGTCGATTTCGATGGGGTCGACTTCTTGTTGGGAGAAGGACTTTGTGGTGTGGTGGTCAATGTGGCATGGCTGTTGGGGAGTGAATTCGTGGGTGGGGTCTCGCTGTGTTCGACAAGAGAAGGGAGTTTTGGCGGAGTCGCGATTGGAGCGACAGGAAACTGGTCCTGTTGTCTGGTGAGCGAGAGTGGCAACTTGCACGAAACAATCAAGACTCACCTCGGTGACGGGAGTGTTGCCTCTCAAGCGGGCAGACCTACGGGGAGCCATCTTTCCCCGCTTTTCTGGCAAGTGATTGGGGTGTTGAGTCCAATTTTGTTTTTCTCCTATTCTATTATCGGCCTTTTCTGCCGGATGGACTGTCTGGGCTGGTCGTGGAAGCGTTATCGTCACGTTGCTGTTGTTCATGTTGTTGTTATTGCTGTTGACGTTTGCCCAAAACAAACCACCCGAAAGAGGCAAAGCGCGTTCGGCTGACGTAATAGCGATAGAGTCTAACTAACGTAATCCACCACCCACCCGCCCACTTCCTCCCGAGAACCCGCTCTATATTGATTTCAAACTTCAATTTCTAACCCAAAATAATAATTATATACAAAAAATTAATTATTAGTACGATTAGGGCATTGAGGTCTTCTATGCCCGAGAATATTGCACTCACTACACCGAAATTGGCGGCGTACGAGTGGTTGAGAGTCTGGAAGCTCGGGCTCAGCTAGGGCAGCAGGAACACTTTAAGATGCCTTAATCTGACTTTGTATAAGCGCCTGAGCTTTCTCTCTTGTAATCTCTTGCTTATAAGATATCTGTTTTCTAGATTATCGACGTTTTTGCTTCTCCTTCTTATATGTAACCTGTAGATTATAGACTTCTTTTCCTAGAAGTATGAGGCTATTCGCGGTCATCTTATACGTTTTAGATATCTGGTTAATCATCTTATTAACTGAATTTAATGGACTTTCTATATACTGGTTTATATACTTCTTGATTGTACTCAATTGGCGTTTAAATTGGCGTAGATTTTGAGGTATTTATAAGCAAGTGTGAGGCCGTGAAGCCTTCCGAGCGCACCAGGTGCCGCACCTCGCTGCACTAGCCTCACAGGGGTTTTGCCAAGCCACTAAAGTAGAAGCTACATATAACCTGACCTTCGCACAGGAGATGCGAAGGTCAGCAATCAGTTTGGCAACATAGCGAACCATAGCTTTACCATCGAATCCAACTCTTGCCTGCTCTTTACATAATATCCTCACATTCTGATTGCTCTTTACCTCCGGGAAGAGAGCTAGCAAATGTCGGAATCATGGTTACTACTAGGAGCATCCCTATTATAACTAACTCCGCTGAGCATTCCGCACCTGCGGCCAACATCCAATCCAGCATGTCAGAGATGCTGGATAGGATCAGGAACAGGGAGGAATCCATAGTAGAATTAAAAGAAAGCCAATCTATTGATAAAGACCTGAATCTGGGGATGGCGTAGTCTTCTCCTGAATAGGAACTCGATGGCATGTTGATAGAAAAACTCTAAGCTATGAAAGTTTAGCTAGATTAAGAACTCTATATCGTAAATCTAAAGTAGTAAATTCTACGAATTAAAGTATAGCTATAGGATATATCAGCATTAATAGGCTCTGTATAATAGCTGAATCTAAAAACTAAGAATTCTATTAATAGTAGTTATATAGAGAAGAGACCACGAATCAATATAATCTCTATGGAAAAGTGTCTATTAAGATTCAAATTGAAGAATCTCTACAGTGGAAAAACCTTAATCAAACTTAAGATATTTATAAGATATGCGGAGTTATGATTTAATAGATATCTAAAATAGTATAATTAATATCTATATTATAAGATAGATAAAGTATTAAATAACTTAAATTTAAAGTAGTTTCTTAATTTTAATATATATTAAAAGAAAAAAGAATTAGAGTAAATTATCTAGAAAGACTTTAAAGTATATCTATGATAGTTATTCTATAATTTTAAACTTCTCCGCATTGTGGCTATATGTAATCATAATAATGCTAAATAATTAGAAGATTAGTTGGTGTAGGAATTTATCTATTATCTACGAACCCTTAAGAATCAAATAGACATACAGTATACTGAGAAACAGTGTATAAAGCTTCTCATGGTCAAGATCCTATAGCCTATACAAGATAAGTCACAAAAGTACTTAGAAAAACCCTAAACGTATAAAGGTACTATATAATTTCTATAGAAACTGGAAGACGCCATGTCCAAACGTCAAAAGATAAAAAATACTCAGCAGCAGGATGGTCAAAGCAGTAATGATAATAAGTATTGGATAGTTATAAATTATTGCTGTACTAGAATAAGAATCCTAATAGATAAGCGTAGAAAGTATAATTAGTTTTTTTAAAAAAACAAGATCACTATGGGAAGAAGTAATGGTAAGAATCTAAAGAGAAGAGAATATGATAAACTAAGAAGTAATCAAATCAAGCTTATTTGTAACTATTATAGTAAGATAGAGCACTAAGAGAAAGAATATTATAAAAAAGGATTTAATAGTGCGCAAAAGGTATCTAAACCACTAAAAAACTAGAACCCTAACGCTTATATATAGTGGCGACGTTAAAGATAGCACAGAAGAATAACCTTAGAGAAGAACAATTATTAATTATAGAAGCAGAATTTCTCAAGCTACTAGGTACCGCAAAGGTGCAGACTCTTATTAACAGTGGAGCCCAGGGTAATTTTGTAAACCAGAAGCTTACTAAAAAGTTCTCTGGAATTGCTAGAATTGCCCTAAGATAAGTAAAAACTATTAATAGGCAAGTTATTTGAATATATAGGTAACACTATATTAATATAAGAGTTAAGGACTTTAATAATTTAATTTGAACTAACAGATATATTTTTTATATAGTAGATATTAATAGATATAATATAATTCTTAGTATATCCTAATTAAAAGAAATAAATTTTAATATAGATTAGATTATAGAGCGATATAGAGATTAAATTAATGTGCTAGCTAAAGGGGTAGAGATTATATCCTCCTAGAAGGTATATAGAAGCCTAGTAGCTGGGTGTGTAGTATATTAGATAGATCTTTAAGATGTATTAAACGTAGATTTATGTTTATATACTGCTTATACCCTAGAAAGAGATGATAGAGCGCGTACTATAGAAGCACTACTAGATGTAGAAATATTTAAATCAGATAGGCTTCTACTATCAGACTATTTATCTGATTATGTGGATATATTCTTAGAGACAGCTACTAGTATATTGCCTGAATATATAGAATATAACTACACTATAGATTTAGAACTAGAAATAACTTCTTTATATAAACCTATATATAGACTTATAGAAACTAAATATAAGGTTCTAAAAGATTACTTAAGTAAGATACTGTCAGAAGAATCAATAACTCACAGCCAATCGATACTACTTATGTCAGCAGCCGCTGAATGACGCTACATAGGATGTTTATATGGGAAAGACATGTGTGGAAGCTAACCTAATCGGGTTTAGTGAAGCAGAGCACTCAGTGAGTTAGGATGAGCTCATAGCAGCGCTACAAAGGAAAGTAGCAGCGATACTGTATATTGAAGCAGCGATACTATATATCGAAGCAGTGCTACTAGATATCAAAGCAATGCTTCGATATGAACAACTATATAGGAACACTCATTTACCATTATATATCTAGTCTATTGTATTTTATTCTCTTAAGGAAATAGTATACTACTATTCACTCTTTAATAGTCTTTGAGCCTATCATTGCGATAGTACTCACTTTTACTCTACTTTGTTTAAAGATTACCTATATTACCATTCTCTCTTGTCTTTAACTAATAGAATATCTATCTATAATTCACATCTTGGTGATAAGTTGTTAAACTGTTTGACAATAAAACATCTTTATAGTATGAAGTGTGAGAACTAGATAAACAATCAATCTTTGCTAATCATAGTAGGAAATTCAGCACTATTGATAACCTTTAGTAACAACTCTGGGACTACTGTTAGTTCTTAGACTCTCACTACTGAACTTCACCAAGCTCTAGAACGACTCGATGTCTTAGAAGCACGAGGAGGTACTGGGTTAAAGATTGGAAAGATCGAACCTTTTTTAGGAGCCCCTAGAACTTTGGAAACTTTTTTAATGTAAATATTAATTTACTTTAATAACAATGTTGTCCTAAACAGAGAAGCTGGTAAAATTATAGCTGTAGCAAGCTTTCTTACTGGAGATGCAATAAAATAGTTCTCTCTGTATATAGATGATTGGTTAGGAAATCTTAAATTACAAAAAGAACCTAAAACAGTTTCCTTGTTCAGTAGTTATGAATATTTTAAGGGAAAGCTTAAGCAACTTTACAGAACTATTAATAAAGAATTAGTCGCTATCTATAAGATTAAAAAAGTTAAGCAGCAATAATTAGTTAAAGAATACATCTTGAAATATCTATAGGTATTTAATAGTCTTAAATATAGTAATTAAGGACACTATAATTAGTTTTATCAAAGACTTAAAGAAAGTATTAAGGATGTAATCATAATGATGAATCCTCGCTCCGAAACATTTTGAGAAATAATAGAAGCCATATCACGAATTGATCTGTAGCAATACAATCGCTAAATGGAAAAAAGAAATATCAGATACTATGGAGGATACTACCAAGCCAATACAAAGAAACCACGTGGACCTCAGTATGATAAGGATGGTGATGTGAGGATGTAGCTCAATACTATAATTAGTAAAGAAGAAATGGCATAGCGTAAAAAAGACAAGGTATACTATAAGTGCGGATAGAAAGAACACTTTTCATGATAGTGTCGACAAGGGCAAAATTAGAAAAATAACATTAACTCTTAAAAAGTAGCAACTATCTATTAATAAATTATGACTGTCTTACGAATGATTATTACTTCCGCAGAGAGTGATAATAAAGGAAATGACGGTCAAATCAATAATCTTAAGGAATTAGTGGGATAGGAATTTCAACAGATACTAGATAATTTTAAAGAAATAGGATAAAAAGTTAGCTTTAAGTAACTCGAGGGATGTCTTGAGCAGAGTTTAGAAAGGGAACCACTTCAGGAAGAAGACGCTAAATTGGAAGAAGCGTAATCCTACTAATGAGTATAGTACTATTTAGCAAAAGGAAAGGAATCAATGAGATAGTCTTATAAGGAAGATCAATATAGATAAACTACTAGATGGTATATTGATGACCTTTTATTAGGAAGTGAAGACCAATACCCCTTGACATTTCAAGATAGTGGAAAAGATGACTATATTGACTACAAGGACTTGAATCAAGAACTAGACACTCTATAGAGAACATAGTTAGCAGAAGCAATCAACTGGCTACCACAGGAAATTCTAGAAATAAGTAAAGATGTCCTAGAAACAACAAAAGATAACAAAGAAACGACAAATAACAACAAAGAAATAACCGAAAAATTCCCCAAAATTGATTATAATATTCTAGAAAGTAGCAGTGACTTCTAAAGATGTAGTTACACGATACCCAAACCAACTTATTAGAAAGAGTCCAGAATGACATAGATACACCACGTTATGAACTGTGAATAATACTGACAATGGACATACCACAAGTGCGATGTACATGGCCAAAGAAATAAGAAGCTCGCCAAAGAGTTTTCATACATCTCACTAACCAAAGGATGTTCACTATACCATAGCAGCTTAGGACACACCAAAAGATGTTCTTGCATGTATTACCCACAGACTGGAGGACAGTACCACAAAAAGATATATTAGACTCAATATTACGAACCTAGATGTTCAATACATATGGTCTCGAAGAATCAGTATGGATAGATTCCGAAAACACTATTGATTATTTGCTAATCAAACTATGACTATCTAAAAGACTTTGAAGATTGTTGGTATTATATAGAAGAAATTTATCACCCTGCACACGGTGATATCGAAAAAGAAGCATGTTACATGATCGAATGCCCATACCATAAGCAACTAATAAGAAACCAGTATGAGTAATGGAAAATGCTTGAAAAATACTAATAGTAATACATCAACTAACACCAAAAGAAGCATTATATAATAGCAACAGCCGGATCTAGAGAAACTATGATTATCATTCAAAGAACAATCAACAGACACAAGGCTAGACTACTCCTTGACTCAGGAGTATCAACAAACTTTATTAGTGAAGCCTACATCAAACAATATAGAATCCCAAAAAGAACTACAGATTGATAGCAAACAATACAGAATTTTAAAGGAGAAATCATGATCAAAGGATATATAAAGCAAGCTACAGTCACTTTACAATCAAGAGAATATAAAGAAAGCATTATAATAGATATAAGCCCTTTTGAGTGAAGAGATTTCGACATGCTACTCAGAATGACTTGGCTACGGGAACACAACCCTATCATTGACTGGAAGAACGAAACTGTGTCAATAGATCTGAAGATGCTACAAACTACGATACTAGGGGTTAAACCAAATCAGCAGACGAAGGTGGATCTAGCTAAAGAAATTAACGAAATAGGTCGACAGACTGAAGTACAAATAAAGCCGAAAGAAATCTACGAAAAAGAATTGAAAGAAGTATTAGAAAAATTATTAAAAAAATATTATAAGTTTATCAAATTATTTATAAAGAAAGACTACTGACTACTAACACATCTATCAGAGTATGAGGTTACAATCAAACTAAAACTAGGAGCCAAACTCAGACAAGTGAAATAATGATAAAAATCGCCTCAGGAATTGCAGACCAAAAAGCAGTTTACTACTAAATTTTATATTACTAGATATATATAAGAATTAAGCGCACTAAACTTAATACAAGATCTATTTATACTAAAAAAAGATAAAATATTACAAATAGTACTAGATTATTGACTAGTAAACAATCAGATGATTAATGACACAAACAAGACACCACATCAGGAACAGAAAAGAGATTTACTATAAGAAGCACAAATTATGACAATGTTCGATATTCAATAGGAATATTACAACTTATAGATAAAGGAAGAAGACATCCTAAAGATAGCATTCTTAATAGATCAAGAACTATACAAATGGGTAGTTGCCCCAATAGGTCTTAAGAACTTACCTGCCCAGTTCGCAAGATATATGACACATGTCTTAAAAGAATACCTTAACGACTTTATTACCATATATTTCGATGATATCATTGTATTCTCGAAAGATCCTAGCAAGCACAATAAGCATATCAGAAAAGTTATAATAAAGCTTATAAACGCAGGATTGACTCTCAAGATCAAGAAGTGCGAATTCAATACTACTCAAGTCAATTATTTAAGAATAGTATATATGACAAATGGAATAGAAATACTAAAAGAAAAGATAGATACTATTCTTAAATAGTTAACTCCAGAAAACGTTTACAACGTTCAATCTTTTCTTGGAGCAACCAGTTATGTTCGATGATACATTGAAAATTACGCCAAGATAACGATACCACTTACAGAGTTAACCCAGAAGGATGAGCCTTTTAACTAGACAATAACTAGGTAACAGATCTTTAAACAAATCAAGAAACTTGTTAGAAGTACACTAATTCTACAACTTTACAACCAAGAATTACAAAGTATTATACGAACAGATATATCAGGATATGCTTTAGAAGCTATTCTTAAGCAAATCAATAACAAAAGAGAAACACAGATTGTTATATTCTATTCAAGAAAATTTACATCAGCAGAAGTCAACTATGATGTGCACAATAGAGAATTACTTGTAATAGTACAAGCCTTTCAATAATGGCAATATTATCTCTAAGGAACGAAATATGAAATAATTATAAAAAGTGACTACCATAATTTAAAATATTTCATAACGACAAAAGAGCTGACAGGACGACAAATATAATGACACGAAGAACTGTCAAAATATAGCTATCGAATTAAGCACGTACCAGGAAAACAAAACGCCGCAGCCGACACGTTAAGCAGAAGACCAGACTACGCAATTAAGATAAAACCCCCAAGAACAAATATTCTACAGGAAGAATTAGGCGTTTTACAACACAACCACACTGCAGTTATTGCTACTACAATAAAAGTTATCGATAATGATCCATTTTATCAGCAGCTACGCAAAGAAACCACAACCAACGAACAGATCCAGAAAGAACAAGAATACCGACAAACCAAAAACAAGAATGAATTAATCGTCTAGAATAGACTGATCAGAGTACCGCAAAGAATAACTATAGAAGTTATTCAACGATACCATAATCCACCAACAAAGGGATATCAAGGAATCGAAAAAACAGTTGAAATGATCTCAAAAACGTTCTACTTTCCATATATAAGAAAAAAAGTTAAGAATTATATCTGAAACTGTGATGAATATAATTAAAATAAAGCATTACACCATAAACCCTTTAGAAAAATGCAATTACTAGAAATACCAAATAAAGCATAGAGAAGTATTATAGTTGACTTTATTCAAGGACTACCACAGTCCAAGAATCCAGTCACAGGAATTATCTACACCAATGCAATAGTAGTAGTTAATCGACTCACGAAATATATTATCACAGTACCAACGTCAAAAGAAATAACAGCTAAACAATACATAAAGACAATAATACAACATATCTTTATATAGACCGGATTACCAAGCAAAATAATCACAGACCGAGACAAGCTATTCACCTTAAAATATTGGCAGATAATTACTAAAGCATATAGAATACAGCATAATCTATCAACTGCTAATTATTAACAGACTGATGGCCAGTCCGAAAGAATAATTCAGACAGTTGAACAATACCTCCGACATTACCTTAATTGAGAACAAGATAATTAGGTAGAATTGCTACCACTAGCACAATTTGCACTTAATAACGCAGAAAATGCTATCACGAAATAAGTTCCTCATTTTGCGAATCTTAGACGATACCTAAGAATGATATAGTCTGAAGTACCGCGAGAAGGATTATCAGAAACCGCAATAGTTGAAGCTAAGAAATTATAGGCACTCTATCAGATAATATTGAAAGATATTAAGTGGTCAGAGAATAGAATGAAGATCTACTATGATAGAAAGCGTGAGGACGCGCCAATCCTTAAAAAGAGAGAGAGAGTCTACTTGCTATAATGAACTATTAGATAGAAAAAATTTAACATCCTTACGAAGAGATCAAGCAATAAACTTGACGTAGTCAAATATAGATCTTTCAGAATCCAAGAAAAACTTACTAACAATAACTACAAACTCCAACTACCAGCAAGAATAAAGATATACCCAGTATTTCATATCTCATTATTAGAACCAACCAAAAACCTAGAAAATAACAATAATAAAACAAACAAAGACAAATACGAAATTAAAAAAATCTTAAAAAGAAAGTTAGTAAATAAGAGAATCTTTTACTTAATCAGTTAGAAGAGATACAAACCTGAATACAACTTATAGGAACCTATTAAGCACTTGAATTGCCCTGAGAAAATTCGAGCGTTTTGCTAGAAAGGAACTCGGAAAGGACATGATTAAACTCATTATTAGATAATACTAGAAAATCTTGAATGGCAGCAGCAATAATCTCATTTAACTTTTGCTGCTTAGCCTCCCATTATCGTTCCTTCTCTTTCTCCTTTTCTAACCACTCTAACTCTTTTATCTCTTTTATGTCTCTCAATATGAAATCACCAGCACGATGCTAAAGAAGACATTGTTGTTTACAAAAACAAAGGATTTTGAATATTACCAACTCCTTCTTTTTCTAAAGCTTTTGCTGAGCATCAACTAGCTTTTTCCACTCTCTATCCGAAAATGAAGGAGTAGAGTCAATGTATTTTACACCCAAACGAACACACTCGCTATAATGATCTAATTTATTGCACTTGACGCATAACTTATTAAGACAGATATAACAAGCACAAAAAAACACCATTCTGAAACCATTCTCTTCAAAATAGTTAAGATGTTTTTGCTTTTGAATACCTGATTTTAAAAATATAGTTAAACTATCGCCACAAGCATAGGAAAATAGGAAAGACAGTTACTCATCTATGAACGTGGGCAGCGCGCGACTATTTATTGAGCTGTCGGGACGCCAGCCTAGAAGGAGAGGATTATCAGAAGAATCAATAACTCACAGTCAATCAATACTACTTATATCAGCAGCCGCTAAATAATGCTATATAGGATGTTTATATAAGAAAGACATGTGCGGAAGCTAACCTAATCAGATTTAGTGAAGCAGAGCACTCAGTGAGTTAGGATGAGCTTATAGCAGTGCTACAAAGGAAAGTAGCAGCGATACTGTATATTAAAGTAGCAATACTATATATCGAAGCAGTACTACTAGATATCGAAGCAACACTTCGATATGAACAATTATATAGGAACACTCATTTACCATCATGTATCTAGTCTATCGTGTTTTATTCTCTCAAGGAAATAGCATACTACTATTCACTCTTCAACAGCCTTTGAGCCTATCATTGCGATAGTACTCGCTTTTACTCTACTTTGTTTAAGGATTGCCTACATTACCGTTCTCTCTTGCCTTCGGCTAACAGAATATCCACCTACGATTCACATCTTGGTGACGAGTTGTTGAACCGTTTGACAGATACAAAAGAAAAATTAGATTAGATTATCTAAAAGCTCTACAAAAGTCTCTATTCTATTTATATTAAAAAAGAATAGTAAGCTCCAACTATATATAGACTATTAAAGACTTAATGCTATTATAGTAAAAAACTATTATCTAATTCTACTAGTTATAGAGATATTAGACTACTTTATAGATATAAAATACTTTACTAAGTTGGATCTAAAAGATGTATACCACTGTATTAGAATCTGAATAAGCAACAAGTAGAAGACTGCTTTCTAAACCCACTACAGCCACTTTGAATATCAAGTAATGCCGTTCGGCTTTATTAATATACTAGCCACATTCTAAGCATATATCAATAAGATAATATCAGATCTATTAAACACCTATATGATGGTATATCTAGACGATATAGTTATCTATTCAACCGACCTATAGACATATGAAGCCCAGATATAGGAAGTTATAAGCTAATTAAGAAGCTATAGCTTATATTGCAAGCAAAGCAAATATAGCTTTGGAATAGATACTATAGAATATCTTGGGTTTATTATAGGCCCACAAGAGATAATAATGGATCAAGAACGGGTTCACACCATCACAAAATAGTCTGAACCATAGTCAGTGAAAAAGGTCTAGTCATTTCTAGGGTTTATAAACTTTTACCGTAACTTTATACCCCAGTTCTTGCGCATATTAATACTACTATCTGAACTGATAAAGGGTCCTATAGGAAGAGCAAAGTGTAATAGCTATAAGAATAATACTATTAGTGAATTTTATATAATCCTAGAAGCTAGAGAATCTTTCTTAAATTTAAAGCAAGCGTTCTAATATAAACCTATACTAAGATATTATAATCTAGCGCTTCTGATATATATAGAAACAGATACTTCAGATGAGGCCTTAGAAGTGATAATCACTTAACTGTTTAAGGATATCTAATAATACTTGATAGTTTACTAGTTCTAGAAACTCTAGGGGCTAGAGATATATTATAAAGTGCATGATTTAGAACTTCTAGTAATAATAAAAATTTTTAGATACTAATAGTAATATCTAGAAGGTAGTTAACACATAATTAGAGTCTTGACAGATTATAATAATCTATAGTACTTTACTATTATAAAAGAACTCAGTAGATATTAGGCCTAATAGACAGAATATCTTTTAGTATTTAATTTTAATATAGAATACCGTCTAGGATCAAAGAATCCTGTAGATATGCTAAGTCGTTGTCTAGACTATATAAATAGTATCGAGAAAGATATAACAATACTCTTGATTCTATAGAAAAAGCTATAAATAGATTATTTTAGAAAATAAAAACAAAAACTAATTTTCTTATAAGATTAAGTTATATCTATAAATATACTAATACAAGTATAGAAGACTAAGAAGATATCTTTTACTATTGATGAAGAAGAATCCCATAGGCCTAAAAAGAGAAATGTCTCTATGGATAAGAATACTACTATTGGTGATATAGGGGGTCTAGAACTCCTGGTGTTACGGTTCTTAGCGTCTGAAGCTATAAGGATTGAGATAGTCTATTCAGAAATGAAATCTGATATAGAGAGTCTCCTTCAGACATGCTAGCAAGGGGATATTTTTGTATGAAAGAAGTTGAAAGAACTCTGTATAGAATAGGCTGAGGGTTCAGTATAGAGTATTAGAGAATGTGATCTCCTCTAATACAATAGGACAGCGTATATGTTATCTGATAAGGCCTTATAATCAGAAATTAAAAAAAACAACTATAATAATATATAAAGGGACCACTTCAGAAAAGCTTGCACTATAGCAGCTATCTATTAGAAATACTATTGGCTAGTATTAGAAACTGATGTAAACTACTATATCCACATCTATTCTATATATTAAAGGGTTAAAATATATAGACACTAATAGTATAGGTTACTTAAACCGTTACTGGTCCCATTAGAACTATTTGAAATAGTAACTATGGATTTTATAATAAGATTACTATCTATAGAATAATAGGGGGCGACAGTTGACGTTATACTGATTATTATTAATCTATTCTTAAAGTATATTATCTATCTGCCAACACAGAAGGTGTTATTAGTTGAAGAGCTAGTAAAGCTACTTATTAAGAACCTAGTATAATAGATTATATTCCTACAATATATCATTTTAGATCAGGACAAGCTATTCACTAGTGAATTCTGGCAGACTATATACTACTATCTGGGAATACAGTGTTAACTATTAATAACAGCCCATCCACAAACGGATAGACAGACTGAGCGCTAGAACCAGCTTATAGAGCACTTTCTCTAATACTATGCAAACTATGAGCAGACGGACTGGTCATGTTGGATCCCACTAACGTAGAATGTATACAATAACAGTCGGTATAGCGTTATAAGATAATCTCTGATAGAAACTCTTATAGGGTTCCAAGAAGATCTGAGGATAGATGTGCCGCGAGACACACTGTCGAACCCAAAGAACAGGGGAACTATAAGCTACAAACCGGATAGAAGAACTCCGCACCAAGCAAGAGAATATTTAGGAACGCTTGAAAGAAGCTAAAAAAGCTTAGGCGAAGTACTATAACCAAGGAAGAATCTATTAAGAGTTCAAAATTAGAGAACAAATTATACTTTAGGCAAAGAATATAGTCTTACTCTAATATAATAAGAAGCTAGCTAATAGATATTTAGGTTCTTTTTAAATATTAAATATATAGGGGATAAATGCTTATAAGTTAAATCTCACCCTAAGATATAGAAAGATCTATCTGGTTTTCTATATCTCCTTACTGGAACTATATTATACCAACGCTAGGAATCATATGCCCCCAGGACCGGTGCTAGTGGATAGCGAACCTAAGTATACTATACAAGAAATAGTTTGGGACTAGAAACGAGGTAGAAGAACAGAATATCTAGTCCGATAGAAAGAATAACTGAATAAGGAAGTTACCTGGGAATCAGAAGATGCAGTTAACTAGATCAAAGCTCTAGATATCTATCTAAGAAAGAAGACTAAAGGTTATACTACTTTAGAACTATACTAGCAAACTAAGAAGGGTAGAGACAAAAAAGACTTTCTATTAAGAGTTTAAAGGCTATGTATATAGTGTAAGTAAAATAAAAAATAAAATGAATCTAAATCACTTAAGGGTATCTAAGATATAAGCTCTATAGGGCACTATATTAGAATATTAAGATATTTATAAAAGCCCCAAAGGGTACACAGAGATATTTCAACTTAGGCCCGAAGGCTGCGGTATTGCCGTATAGAAAGAGACTTTTTCAAATGAACCTATGGAAGCGAAGGTAGTTGTCAAGCGTACATTGGGCCTTGTGCAGGGCATGATGGGACTTGTGCACCCCAGCCAGCAGACGCGTAAGTTCAGGATTGAACGCAGCGCTATAGCTATCAAAGGGTTCCCTGTAGCTAGGGGCGGATAATCTGTGCTGCATATAGGGCGATATAGTCGGCCTATACAGGGCAGCAACACCCAACATGGGGCCGCCAAAGGGAGCAGGGTATCCGCTTAGGGACTGCTGGATTAGAGATAGAGGATTCACTGTCATAACGGCAGACAAATCACCCTGCTTAGCCATAGTAGGAGCAGAACTATCTATACTAGATAGAGGCTTTACTAAACAAGATTCAGACTAACAACGCATTGCCATGTCTAATGTCTTAACAGCATCTTTCTAACCAGTAGTATATATCGCCATTAGCTCTATAGTCTTTATAGCTTGATTAAATTACTCTATAGAAATCTATCAAGTATTAATATCTATAATAGTATATAAATAAATAAAACACTTACCAGGCAGCACTCAGTCATAGACTTTTTCATCTCCTTATAGTAGAGGTAAGATTTAGGATTAAAGCCAGAATACTCTAGGTTAGGATTGATAGTCAGTTGCTAAAGATAGCACTAGCAAGAAAAAAAATATATCTTTAAGAGACGCATACGAGACTTATAAGACAAGAGGGTTAGCATATTAAAAGATGAAGCTTCGGTCTCTTCTTTATCATCTTTTTCATCTTCATCGTCATCCCTATTAGTATTAGTAGAGAAGGGAGAGCATATCTATTTCTTTTTTGTTGTAGAGAGAGGAGCAATAGCAGACTTACTCTTCTTTATAGATGATTTCTTTAATAACTATTTTTATACTACAGAACACAGTGTACCAGTAGGCAAACTATTAGCTAAATATGTTAGTCTAGTACGACTAGATACAGAGATATCTTTGCTAAAAGACGAGTTTACCAGTAATTTAGCTAGAAGATAACGCGGGATCTTCTTCTTTAAAGATATTCTGCGAACTATTAATAAATAATAAACTAAGTAATGTTTGACTATATATTACAAATAACATAAGATAACCAGTAGAAGATATAATACTTATAGTCGAATAAGATAGGTGAATAAAGAAGTAGGAGGAAAACAGAAGAAACAAGAAACAGGACTGATAGCAGTATAATAGACTGTTTAGTGTTAAGGAAGAAGAAACAAATAACAGGCTAATTTATAAGCGATATATTAATAATACGTGCGAGTAGGTCTACATACTAAATGCACTAGTCACTGCAACAATGGCGTCTAAGTTTATTTATATCTTACATAAGAATCTACACGACAAACCCACGGCGCAACTTCTTAGAAAAGGGGGGGTAATGTGAGGCTGTAAAGCCTTCCAAGCGCATCAGGTGCCACACCTCACTGCACTAGCCTCACAGAGGTTTTACCAAGCTACTAAAGTAGAAGCTACATATAA
>CVMT01000002.1:2744231-2786929 GCA_000985935.1 Talaromyces islandicus | reverse complement strand
CCAACTCTTGCCTGCTCTCTACATAATATCCTCACAGCAAGATGATTGAGTATGTCAGAAGAATTGTTAACTCACAGCCAATGGATACCTCGAACGGTGCTATTATATCAGCAGGACAATGTATTGACTAGTATAGATTGAGACGGCTAGTCTACTGCCTAATACGGCTACTCGCCTACCAGCACGTGACAAGCTAGAAATAGGTGCTTTAATATATAGAAGTAGGCGCTTCTATATAATGAAGTAAGTAATATGATATATTGAATTGGGTGATTTGATATAGAAACTATATAGGAATACTTATTTACTATTATATATTTAGTCTATTGTGTTTTATTTTTAACTTAAAATAGCATACTATTGTTTACTTTTTAATAACCTTTGAGTCTATTATTGTGATAGTACTCACTTATTCTCTACTTTGTTTAAGGATTGTCTATATTATCGTTCTCTCTTGCCTTCGGCTAACAGAATATCCACCTACGATTCACATCTTGGTGACGAGTTGTTGAACCGTTTGACAAATATCGAATACTGATTCTTGATAATCATAGAAGTCATTTAATAGCTGAATTTGACCATACATGCATTAAGAATAATATTATTCTAGTCTATATGTCTCTATATTCCTTTTATCTCTTACAGCCCCTTGATGTTAGTTGTTTTGCAGTTATAAAGCGGAAATATGGATAACTAGTTGAGCAGTAGATAAGGCTTGGATTCAATCATATTGATAAAATCGACTTTCTTACTGTATTTCCGGAGGCCCATACAATAGTATATAAAGTAGAGACTATTCGGAATAGCTTTGTAGTAACTAGATTAGTACTATACAATCCAGATCAAGTCTATCAACAGCTTACTGTTCAGCTTAGGACTTCTATATCTTCTCCGAGTCAATCAAGTAATACTCTGTCAAACGGTTCAACAACTCGTCACCAAGATGTGAATCGTAGGTGGATATTCTGTTAGCCGAAGGCAAGAGAGAACGATAATGTAGACAATCCTTAAATAAAGTAGAGAATAAGTGAGTACTATCACAGTGATAAGCTTAAAGATTGTTGAAGAGTAAATAGTAGTATGTTATTTTGAGTTAAAGATAAAATATGATAGACTAGATATATAATGGTAAATAAGTATTTCTATATAGTTTCTATGTCGAATTATCTAATTTAATATATTATATTACTTGCTTTATTATATAGAAGTGTCTGCTTCTATATATTAAAGTACCTGTTTCTAGTTTATCACGTGCTGGTGGGCGAGTAGCCGTATTAGGCAGTAGACTAGCTGTCTTAATCTATACTAGTCAATACATTGTCCTGCTGATGTAATAGCACCGTTCGAGGTATCCATTGGCTGTGAGTTAACGATTCTTCTGACAATATTATTCTATTACTCGGCCATTTGTATAAGGAATAAAGTGATTTTAAAGCTAATCTATACTAATCTTATCTATTATCTATCTATTATTACTGATATTAATTTTCTAATTAATTGGAAGAGTCTCAACCCAGGCTTTTTGCATATATTTTATTGCTTTAAAAATCACGTACGAAGACAGAGCTTATCCAGTAGAATTAACTGCCTCAATTACAATTACCTATTCTCGATTATCAGGCTATAATAGATATGATCTGTTATATTAATCACTTCTAGTAATAACCTTTACAGTTATATAGAGTCCTATAATAAAGCTAGTCTTATCGAAGTTATAAATATCTTCTGGTAAGATATCATATTCTAATATAGCTTCTCGTATATAGTCAAAATATTCTTGGATTATCTTTAGATCTTTATATTTAACATGTTTGTAGTTATATCTTTGAAAAAATCGCGATTTAAGCTTAATGCGACGTTTCATAAATTGATAAACCTAATTCTTATCAATCTGTTGATTCTTATGTTGAGAAAGAAGAACATTAGCCATATCTCGTACAAGAGAAGACTGAGGAGGTAATCCTCGCCTATCTAGATCAAGTATCCATTTCACAAGCGATTCCTCTTCATTTTCTGAAAGCTTATGCCTATTGGCGCGTTTTTCAGTTTTGTATGTGATGCCTTTGAGTCTATCGCGTAGAGTAGTACGGGGAATATTATAGAGGTTTGCCGCTTCGCGAACATGTTGAATTTTTCTATTTTTAAAATCGGAAATGGCTAATTAGATCTTTCCCTCTATCTCAGCGGATTTTGAAGAGCTTTTCTTGCGAATTGGTGGCATATTGGCGCGTTGAATTATATGCAATTGTTATGGGACGCGTTCTCGGGAGGAAGTGGGCGGGTGGGTGGTGGATTACGTTAGTTAACTAACGTATTTCACGGGTCAACCGCGCACACGGCTCAGCCGCGCACCCATGTATTGCATACTAAATGGCCATTTTCTATGTCTCAATATCTCAACAAATTCATATACAGAAGAATATTTGAATTTTAACATATATATTATGTAGCTATGAATAATTGTAAATGAGGAGGAAATTCCAAATATAATGATATTGATTAAGATTACATAAAATTACATAAAATACAGAAAATTACATTGTATTACTAATAATTTTAGTCAAACTTCATTTATTTCTAATGAAAACTGGGAAATAGGTTTCTAAGTATATAATATATTATATATTAAAATCTAAGTAATCTTTTATATATGAATTTGTTGAGATGTTAGGACGTAAAAAATCGCCATTTAATATGCAATACGTGGGTGCGCGGCTGAGCCGTGTGCGCGGTTGACCCATGAAATACGTTAACAGAAAAGGACGTACGGGAAGAAACCGAGGTAAGTGAAATGCATAAGACATGTCCGATCCTCAAGTACTGTTGACTCTTTTCTGATGAATGATACGTCTTGAAGGGTCTTCAAAGATGATGTTTTCCATGGTGAAAGCTAGGATCCGTTTCCAAAGAACAGTATCTGAAGCTGGAGAGAGCTGATATCATAAAAACTGGAATCTAGGGAAAGAGGCAACAACGAGCCTATCTATACCTGAGATCGGCATGTCTTTTCTGATCCATGGCCATTCTGTCTTGCAATTTAACAAAATATTCAAGCAAGGTCACATTATGTTCCCTAAATTATAATTCTAGCACCAGCAAGGCTAATCCCTTCGTACGTTAAGAACTTCCAAACCACCTCCTGCATCGACTCATTATCAATTGTATATTCACCATGAATCTTGATAAACCACATCAACAAGCCCTACTAGTTAACGACATTTTTCGCTACGCCAGAAAGAACACCGATCGAAATTACTATTATAACCAGTGATTCAGATCAATAAGAATAGGAACCCAATATGTATTACCAAAAAATATAATTAAGTGGGGCCAAGTCCCTTGACGTGCAGTATCATTGGTTTCTTTATAATCTAATCAGCACCGTATCACTTTCATTAGCAACGGAGTTGACCATCGTAGGTATGAAACAGGGCAAGTGCACAGAACAAAGTTTACATATGCTTATTGTTCATTATAACAATAACCATCCTGTCAGGTGTATTACGACTGGTATACCAAAAGTAGTTACGTTAATATTATGAAAAGCCTTTTTCTTTATCCCAGAACTATCTCATTGTCGGCCATGAACAATAGCTAGCGCCCAATGGCGGAACAATTACCACCGGTTTCAATAGTATCTCATTTTAAAAGGTTTTCCTTTGTGTCACGGCGTGACTATGGAAGGAGAATGAAAAGGAAAGGTCGCAAAGCAGTAGGTTCAGATTCTGACACATAGTGCCGATCACCACACACCCTATAAAGTCCGTGCTTGACATGAATTCTAAGGACTTGTAGCTGGTGGTGTCTGCCCTAGTTCAACACTGCAGTTGGTTCCATTTGTATCCTCATGAACACAAACTCTCCCATTGTCGTCGATCACCATGGCTTGATGATTCACACACCAGTCAAAGTGGCCATTTTCAAAACAGTCTCCCGTAGGTCGATTCTGGCATCGTGGACTTTCATATCTCAGCTAGGCTGTATGCTATTATCACCTATTCATCAATTATTCAATGTGATAAATGGATGAGTTGGTAGGGGATCTAATGTGTGTACCAAGGATGTAGGCCGGAAAAATATTTAAGACTTGTCTAGGCAGGGAGCACTTGAGGTATTTAGCCAAGCTTCGGTACAAATTACCAGAATAATTAACGGAAGACAACAGGAATACATCCTTTACATACACCAAGATACTTTGGCTTGCATCTTTATTCAGAACTCTGCCAATCAAAAGACGAGATATTTTAATCTAAAAAACGGTCATTTTGTACGGGATTACAGGTGGGTCGGTACAGCGGCGTTTGGAATACAGTACGTTACAAGTTTTAATATTACATATTACGTATTATTCTCATACATTTAACTTATTTTTACCGATTGTCTTTCTCCAATTCCGACTTCTTCCACTGACACAGTCTTACCTCTCTCGGTGGGGTCGGTGAATACAAAATGTCTACACAGGCTGGTGAAATACCACGAACATCGAAATATCAACGCAACCGTGATTTCCACGAGGAGGCATTCAGTGTAGGGGTCGTGGATGATGACGGTGCGGTGCTCTATGAAGAACCTTATGGCAGCCTTCTGAATAATATTGTGCAACATAACGACGTGGCTAAATTGGCACAATATCTCCAAAATAACGCCAATGCTACCCATGGCCGGATCGAGGTATACTTCTGGGATCCATTTTACGTTGCTGCACAGTCTGGGAGTACTGAAGCTCTGAACATGCTTCTTAAGCATTACGAAAATCATTTAACCGATACTAAAATGATCCCACTTCATCAACGACAATTTCGGCTTCTTCATATAGCGTGTTTAAGCGCTCGGGTTGAGACAGCTCTATTTCTTTTGGATACCCAACCTGCCCTGGCGACCCTTCACGACAGGCCCGATTCTAGGAATTGGGATATGGGTTGTGGGACCCCATTGCTTTCGACTGCACATTCCTTCACTAGCTTGCCTCCTGGCTCCGATGACGATGACTCTACAATTTGTGCCCAACATGCCCGCTCTGAAGATCTTATGAGTCAATTACTCGATAGAGGTGCTTCCGCTGGAGATTCTTTGGTATCTATTCTTAATGAACAACAAATCTCAAACACAGTTCTCAGTCTAGCCATTTCTAGTGCCAGTTATGGGTTATTAAAACGACTCATTGTCGAGGGAGCTGACGTGCACGTCAAAACCACGCACGATGCATCTTTCTTTTCTGGTCAGCCCGATGAAAATATAGCAAAGAATGTTACTCCACTTCATCTTGCGAGTTTTTATGCAAACTTGATGGTATCCAGGCCTTGTTTGAATATCTTGAGGATAAATTCACTGTTGCACAAATGGTCTTGTCCAGCGATAGCGCTGGTCGCCTGCCACTTCATTGGGCTGCGCGAGGAGCTGATAACACACAATATTACTATATGCTTCCTCGCAACGAAATTGTTACACGTGTGGCCAAAACCATTAAGTTATTATTGTCCATCGATCAACAGACTGTCCATGCTCGAGACCATCAAGGATTTAATGCCTTGTGGTACACAGTCTATGGTTTCAGAGAATCCATTAACAATCATTTTGCCGTTCTAAAGACCTTATTTGATTATGAACCAGATGGAAGTATACGCGATCAAGAGGGTAGCAATATGTTGCATTTATTAGCGTTCACACAGAATGGTGAAGCCACAGACCCAGCGATAATAAAAGCACTGGTAGCTTGTGGTGCTAATGTCAACGATGTTGATGCACGTGGAAATACTCCCCTCAACCAAATGGCCATGAACCTGCGGCAAGCCGCAGCCGTACGTGCTCTGCTCGACAGTGGTGCCAGCGTAGCGGTCAAAAATTTAAGAGGTGATACACCGCTGCACCAGTCAGCACAGGGCAGGGTGTTCCCCTACAGACAGGAGCTACCCAATATTGAATGGCATGGTGTTTCGCTGGATGAAAAAATTAAGGCACAAGACGAAATGATGAAAGTGTTGGGAGAAGCCAGTGATGGACTTGACTTGCTGAATGAAAGAAATGCAGACGGCAAGACAGCTCAACAGCTGAAGGAGGAAACACGAAGCAAGTGGCGTCTGGAGGAGTTGGAGCGATTAAGTCGCATGTCATCGCATGAGTTATGATCATATAATCCCAGCCTTTCGGTTAATACATCACCAAAATTCCAAACATATTCTCGATACCAATGCGTCGTAGACTTGCCACATATTTCTTTGCCTGATATTTTTAATAATGTATGACAGTCTTAGTTTGAGTACATGTAGATACTTGATGCTTCTCAGAGAATATTGAAAGTCATCCAACACTGCTACGTGTATTACATGAATTGATATAAAACCGAAATGAAACACGACAGGTCTAAGAATTTAATTACTGCATCGATGCTGCGCATGTGAAGACAATACATGATTATATATGTTTGTTAGCTTTTAAAAAGCTCATATAGGCTGATCTGCATTTAATACACAAGAATCTTAGTATAAAAGATAAAAGAAAAGAGATAGTATAAATAGTAACATAAATTTGGTGGAGTAGGCGAAACCATCTGTAACCACGCAGGGGCAATTTTTGGCACCTCGTGGTGTTGTCAAACATTTTTATTTTTTTATTCAACCTCTCGTTCAACTTTTACCTACTGGCTGATATACATATACACTGGAAAAAGATAGTGCGACCGTACACACCAATTTTATATTACAAGCCAAAAGGATAGGTTTCTTCTCTGCCCAGGGGGGTGACTGGCTGCACCTTTTCGAGAGGATTCACCGCCGAACTTTCATCAAACCAGACGTATGCGTCTAGCTGGTCGTGAAGATAGGCCTGTGAATAGTGCGAGATGCGCTCTGTGTCCGGCCGGTAGATGACCCCTATGAACCGCTCCAGGCGAGGCTGTTCTTGCTCAAATACTTTACGGAGATCCGAGCTGGCATAGCCAGGTCGCAGATCGAGCACAAATCTGGGGATACCGGTACCGTGGGCAATGTATTCCCAGCTGTCTGGCCGTGATGGGTTGACCTTCATCACTTCCATGTCATCATCCCACTCGTGAGCAGCCGCCACAGTTCCGGTATGCGTGCCACATCCAATGATAGCGACATTGTCGCGGCCGTAGTTCTCGCGACACAGTTGGCCGATATTGATCTCTTTCCGTCGCTCGCCCATGCTTGTGTACCTGGCGTCTCCGACGTGGGAATTATGAGCCCAGATGATTGCCTTGCTGTTTTTGGGCTTGAACCGGAAGAGTCGGTCCAGTGTGTCAAACATGTGTGTGTCGCGCAGCGTCCAGGAGCTCGTTGAGCTATAATACATAGACTTGTAGTACTTTTCCGCGTCGCGAACCACATGGGCGTTCTGCTCAGCGCTATGGAATTCCTCTCCATCATGCTGGTCTGCAGCATAGTCCAAACGACGTCGAAGAAGATCTTTCAGCGTTTGAATAACGTGCGTCTCACAACTCTCCAAGCCCCGTAACGACGCAAGGCCATACGATGCCGGATCTTCCACCCAGGGCTGGAGACAGCCGTAGCGCCGACGAGCTTCCTTGCCCGCTGACGGATCAACTCGGTCCAGGTAGGTAATAATCGAGTGGATAGAACTACCCATGCTGTAGAGATCGAGCCCGTAAAATCCAGCTCGTTCTTCGGGCGCTATTTTGGCATTCCGATCACGCATCCATTCTACAAGCTCCTGCATCTCGCTATTCCTCCACATCCATGTCGGAAACCGCTTGAAAGGCTCGTCCTTTCCCTTGCTCGCTATGCGGCCCTTTGGTCCGGGTCGAAGCCGAACATAGCGATCAATTGCCTCGGCATCAGGCCAGTCCGCCTCTAGGGCCACCATGGTGAAACCATGTTGGTCTACGAGATGTTTGGTGATCTCTGCTCTGGCACGGTAGAATTCGGATGTTCCATGGCTACCGTCTCCAAGCAGGACTACCTTGTAGTTGCGAAAGGAGTCAAACATCTGGCCAAACGCGGGATCTGTGATTTCTGGCAACGGCTTGGCCGCTGCCTGGACGACCTGGGTTAGCTGTGCTGCCATTCTGCTTAGTTTTGAGATCATAAATATCCAGACTTGGAAATAAGACGGTTTTTTAGGGGTTTTCCTAAAAGGTCGTCTGTCATAGAGCTCATTTATACTGTCTGGTTTGCCTCTAGCTACTCTCGGCCATTCAGAACCAGACATGAGATCATGCATCCGTCAAAGTGCCACATTGAACGCCGCCGGTCATTATGACTTCACACAAGAGGAAAATCGCTTCATATCGGAAATATCAATATAATTATTTCATTCCACTAGGAACACGCTAATTCGAGTGTATATTTGCATGTTGCTGAGCGTTTTGGCCCGAGGAGGTTCTCGCTCCGCCAAGACCAACCAGATATTACTGTTTCCGGTAATTATTCAGGCTTGCCCTATCAACTTGAAACCATCACTACATGCCAGCACCATGACTAGTAGCGCAAGTATCAAAGACAGCGACACTGCAGTGACCACGCGCCTAGCTCGCTTTGAGCAGTCGATGGAGTCGATCTATGGCAGTTTCGCCGACATCAAAACCCCAGAAGAATGGACGCCACCGCCAAAATCCGGCGGTCACCGAGGACGATATCTCTGGACGGATGCATTCGGGGTCATCAACCTGATCACTCTGCATCGCGAGTGGGCCAAATCCTCATCCAGCACCAGCGCCGACAAATACCTAACTCTGGCGCGCCGCCTCGTCGAAACGGTGCACGACGTGCTGGGACGCACACGCGACGGCAAAGCCCGTCTCCCCGGCGCAACAGACGAGAACCCTCTGGGTGGTGGACTACGCATTGGCAAATTCGACGAGACGGGCGTCGATGGCGACGGCCAGTACCACCACTATCTCACCATCTGGATGTTTGCGCTCAACCGGCTGTCGCTCGCCACGGCCGACCCGCGGTATAACAACCAGGCCGTGGCGCTGGCCCAGGCAATTCACCCGCGTTTCTTTGTCAATCGTGAATCGACGCGGCCGCGCATGGTGTGGAAGATGAGTATGGACTTGTCTGTCTCGCTGGTTCCGTCCGAGGGGAATCTGGATCCCATTGATGGTTATGTGGTGTACCGTCTTTTGCAGGCAGCGGCAATGGCGGCCACGCAGCAGCAGGTATTGGACGAAGAGATTGGGGATTACAAGCGTGTTATGGAGCGCAAGGGTGAGCATTTCGTGTCGACTGATCCGCTGGATCTGGGTATGACCCTCTGGACGTCGCACTGGTTTTCGGACAGGGAAAGCTGGGCCTCAAAATTGGCAGAGAAATGCTTTCAGCAAATATGTATGAACCACTAGTCTTTTTTTTTTTTTTTTTTTTTTTTTTTCAAATATTTTTGGTCATATTTACTAATTTTTTCAAACTAGACGAGCTCTTTGAAATAGACCGCTACCTCTCTCGCAACATCAAATACCGCCTGGCATTCCGCGAGTTTGGCACCAGCTTAGGCATCAAATGTCACTCGGAGAAGTCGACAGACAAGGAGCGGTCTGTCGACCTCCAGTCATATTCAGATGCAATCCTCGCCGCGTGGGAGCCGTATATGGAAATGTCGCTGTCGCCCAAGGAAAGTTCGCTGACTCCGGAAGACTTGCGCCCTATTACTAGAGTCATGTATTCGTCAGCTTTGATTCCAGGAGGTTAGTATTTTCTGCAATGCGTATCCAATGTTGCTGACGAGATCAGCATTTCGTTCTGGCTATCTTGGACCGGAGCCGAAAACGATTCCATAAAGATCAACACAATTAATGCAAGATAGGTACTATGCTATGCCACATTGCATATAACGAGCCAAGTTATAATTCTATTATATACATTCTAAAACGCCCCCTGTCTATGACAGTTTTACAGAATTGCAAATTAAATATATCGGATTGATGCGATGTGTTGTAAAAAAAAATATAACCAGAGTGCACAAGCAAATTACAACCCTGGAATTCCAATTATATCTCGCCATGGTAAAAGGCTCTGGGGTAGCAGGTATGTGACGTAGGCGACTCCGAGGGAAATGGCCAATCCAGAAAGCTACTCATAACATCAGCGTTTTGGACAAGTAGTTGGAGAGATATATATGAGAGAGACCCACCTTTTCTAACCACGTATGAAACCAAATCGCGGTCATAAAGAGCATCCACCAGCTCAATCCAATAACGGCCCATGCAAACCTCCGCGCAAAAACCGGCAACGAGTCGTCACTATCCTCGTCATCTGCGGCCGTGCTCTCGTCATCCGAGTCATCTTTCGCTTTTGCTTCAGGTTCAGCTATGTTCAAATAACGAGACGCGCCCAGAGTTTCGAATCCCAAAAATGCGCTTCCCAAGACAAGCATAAAGACATGTCCGCTCACATCGTGCCCGCCTCTCCATGCGCCGCCAGCTGCTTTACAAGCAGCCCCTGTAAGAATGAGCTTTATTTCCTCCCATGAATCTGCCGCGACTCCTCCTGCTGCTGCTGTTGTTGCAGGTGTTAGGACCTCGCATTTGCCTCCCGTCAGCACAAAGGCCCTGTCAATGATCGCAGGCCCAAAAAACCACTGCGTTGTCAAAAACCAAGCCAGCGTCACAACCGAATACCGAAGAAACGCCTGTGCTGATCTTTTCCCACGAAGACCCGACGAGGAGGCTTTTGTAAAGTATGGCTGAGTCAGAAGCAGCCCCAAAAACGCAAACGTTATCCACACCCATCCAACCTTGACGAAGTATAGGTTGAAGATGTTGTTTTTGCGGGCAAAGTAGTTCGCGGGACTGGAGTTACCGCTGCCGTCCGACGAGGAAACGTTGATGCCGGTGTCAGGGCCCTTTCGCGATGGGCGTGCAGTTGGTGAAATAACAGAGTATATCGAGCCGACGATTAATGTGATGGGGTATATGATTAGAGCTATTGCTGGCGGCGCTCGGCGGGTTGCTCTGCTCTGTGCCGGCGAGACGCTGCGTGAAGAAGTCGCCATTGTTGATGATTGATTGAGAATGGTGTAGATGGCTATGGCATCAAGAGAGTTTTGTTCGACAAACACATGCGAGCTTCCCGCGGATGACGTCGATTCGTGCCTATTCCGCCTGGCCAATCAAAGTCCGCCGATCCACTGAGAGTCACGTGCAATATCAACTCTTGGTTCCCACGGTAATCCAGTATGAGAGGCCCAGTTTAGTGAAGAAAATGTTATAATAAAACGATAGATGAAACCAAATAAAAGTTAAATGCATACAGTGAAAATAGAAATCATCAATATAGACATTCCATGGCTCACTGCCAACAACTGCCGAGGCCCAGTTTATGAACTAGTACTGTATAGGCTTAGCTCAATATCGATCTATACCATTCAGCATTGTCAATGTCGAGGCAATTCTATTGAGGAAGCCGAAGCAACACTGCCCATATTGCCAACGCCACAGCCAGCATCGCCAGCAGAATCGGCTGCAGAACCTTGACACCTTTTGCCTGCGCAACCGCGCCTATCATAAACGGGAAAACAGAGCCTCCGCCCATCGACAACGCCGCCGTAAATCCAATCGCAGCAACATGAATATGTTTGGGCAATAGACGCGTTGCCACCACTACAACACAGGGGAAAATCGTGCCCATAAAGAATCCCACAAATGACACCGCCAGCGCAGAGACAATGAATTCAGGTACGAGCCAGAAAATCAGCTCGAGCGCGATGGAGAAGATGAGGTACATGGCAATAGCGAGTTTCTCGCCAAGTCGGGGAGATACAAACCCTAGGACGAATCGACCGACTGTGATGCCAAGCCAGAAACCTGTTTCTGTCATTCCCGAAGCAAATGCGCTGCCGTGACGCACGTTTGTCATGAATACGACTATCCAGCCTCCGATGGCTACCTCAACGCCGCCGTAGAGAAAGAGGAATATAGCACATGTCCATGTCACCTGGTATGTCAAGGCGAGGCGGGTTTGAGAAAGTGCACCCCCCCTGCCGGGAGAAACAGGGTTTTCCTGTTTGTACTTGGAACTGGTCTCGTTCCAGAAAGCACTAACAGCGTAGACAAACTCAATCACAGCTGCTCCAGCCTAGTTTCTCTCGTTAGTCTATATACTAGTGCTAGGGATAACAAAAGAACTCATATAGCGGAGCACAGATAATTACCATAAGATAGTAAAAATCAAACCACTCCCAGCCAGCCTTGGTGATCAAAGTCGTAGCAATCAGAGGACTCGACGTAGCTCCCACGCCATAAAATCCGTGAAGGAATCCGAGAACCTCATTCGAATTCGCCATGTTCCCAACCCACACATTCCATGCTGCATTTTGGATGCCGCTAGCAAACCCAATGAGTAAAAACATAACCACAAGCACTGGGAAAGGCGGGTGGACCGAGATAATTGCAAACGCAAGCAAGTGGAATCCTGCCGCAATGATGGCGACGCCTCTCCTGCCGAAATGCTGATGGATCGAATTGCTTAGAACGGCCGAGACCGTGTAGCCGGCAAAGGGCGCCAGGAAGACCAGTGAAATGATCGTATAGCTCTTACGATAATAAAGTTCCAGCTGGGAAGAAAGTTAACAGAACAATCATCGATAGAGAGGCGCAATCTATAAAAGAAAAGATATGGAGACGAACATATGGTATTATTGCTCCATACGCAGCATCGTTGGCTCCCATCACAAACATGCACCAAAACGTAGCCGTCACCTTCCATATTGTGGTTTTTGACTCATTCCACCTCGTTGCGATATTGACAGCATGCGGAGGTGCGGTTTCTTCTTCATTTGGTGTGGCTGGGTTTGAACTGTGTGCTTCTTCCCTCTCGATATCTCGCTCTTGGTGGGAATTAGCAACCTCCATGACTGGGTCTGTTTGGGTGATATAAAATTAAAAAGTTGTGACAAAGGAGTCCTCGAATAAAGGGTCGAAACAAATAGATGGCATCTACTCGACGAACTTGACTCCCCCACTTGGGTAAGAAGAATCCTTTCCTTGATGAGCCGATAGGTCGAAATGTCGACCCCGCTCTGTCAGAGTATACGTATTTACGTAAATATACTCCGTATAGGTCGGTAACTTTACGGTTCTAATTATAAACACAACAGTTGACAAGACACCAAAAAAAAAAGTTTAATTAAAGACTGTCAGGAGATATTTATCTATACAAAAAGTAAAAGGACCTAAGAAAAAGAACCCAATAACTGTTCAAAATCAAGAGCTGTTCAAAGTCAAGGTGGCCTTGAGTGGCAGGTTCCGCGACGAATTGCCGACGTAAACGGTCTTGGGGTAGTCAGAGACCACCCAGTTCTGGCTGGCGGTGTCCCAGTTGGAGACATCTCGTCGAGTTAGGGTGGTAGTCCATGTCGTCTGTTGGCCCGGTTGGATCGTAAGACGATCAAAAGCACGGAGCACCCTGGGTGCGTCACTAGGGCCGCCGAGAGAGACGTACACTTGAGGAACCTCGTCACCAACGACAGCGCCGGTGTTCTTAATGTTAACCGAGACGGTAGCGACAACGTCATACAAGCCTTCATTACCACCAGGGCTGCCGCCAGCTGGGTTGATATCCTGGGCTGAGCCGTCTTGGGCACCTTCAGGAATGTACTTCTTCGAGGGCCAGCCGTAGTTGGGATCACCGGATGAAGCTTTCAAGTCTGTAGAATTGATGTACGGGTAGATGTACGCTTCGATACGGTTGATATCGTCAGGGTAGACGTAAGCAGAGGCATCCTCGACTTTGCCAAATGTAGGAGCTGCACCAGTCTTGCCCTTGGCGGGAGTGTAAGGAGCAGCGGGCTCGGGCTTGACCTCAAGTCCGGAGAAGGAAAAGCTGGTATAGCTCAGACCGTAGCCAAACTCGAAGGTGGGAGTGATGTTGGCCTTGTCGAAGTGACGGTAGTCGACAAAGATACCCTCGGTGAAGTCTTGTTGAGGAGGTCCCTCGCCGTTGTTAGGGGCGTAGAGAATATCCGTTCCCCAGTCAGAGCGCTGCTTACCCCAGGTGAAGGGGGTCTTTCCACCAGGGTTGACACTGCCATAAAGGACATCGACCAAGGAGTTTCCACTCTCCTGACCAGGTAATCCGGCCCAGAGAACGGCAGTAATGTTGGGGTGGTGCAACCAGCTTTCAACCAGAACAGGTCCAACGGTGTGGAGGACTACGATGGTGTTGTTGCATTCGCCAGCGACGGCGTTGATCATGGCCTCGCCGTTTTGCCAAAGGGTCAAGTTGTTGCGATCACCAGTGTTGCCATCAACATCAATGTAGCCTTCTCCAGAATCGGCGTTGGCAAAAACCAGACAAGTCCTGCTTATGTGTTAGTTTATGTCATCTTTACTCTCTGGTCAAGTACTCACGATGCCTGTCGAGCGACAGTCTGGGCCTTGTCAATAGCGCTCTGGTTGGTGATGGCGGTGAAAATGCCTCCGTTCTTGATGACCTCGGCTTCAATGGCCTGCTCGGGAGTGACCAGGTAAGGGAATTCGTCCGAACCGCTACCCCATCCCATGGCCAAAGTACCGTCGTCACAGCCGCGATCAGAGCAGCCGTTGACTCCGTTAATGTTGGATCCGGCATCCTCACCGAAGACACCGACGTTCTTTTCATCTCCGGTCAATGGGAGAGCACCATTGACGTTCTTTAGGAGGACAGCGCTGGCGCTGCCGATTTCCCGGATGATCTTGGCGTGGTCGGCGCGAACATCAACATGGCCGTTAATCTCGGTGTAGGTCTCGCTGGCGTAGAATTGCTCGTAGCCATATGTATCTTGGGTCCACGAGGAAAAGTTGATGGGAACGCGAGTGCGGTCCCGGCCAACCTTATAATAAGCAGACATAATACGGACAGCCATGTCATCAATACGCCACTCGGGAACGGTACCGTTGAGCACGGCGATAGTCAAGTTAGCGCCAAAGAAAGCAGTTCCGCTGTCGAAAGAAACATCGCCGGGCATATCCATATCGGTTCCAGCAAGAGCGTCTCCAACACCGCTGTGTTGCGCACTCCAGTCGGTCATGACAAAGCCCTGGAAGTCGAGCTCGCCCTTGAGGACATGATTCAACAGATAACTGTTACCGCAAGCATAACTGTTGTTCACCTGGTTGTAAGAACACATGAAGGAACCGACGCCAGCGCGGACGGCGTCGGCAAACGGCCACAGATAGAGCTCGTGCAGGGTTTTGTCGTCAATGTTAGAGCTGATAGAGTCGGAGATGGTGTAGTTGCCCTGGGAGCCCTGACGGAAGTGCTCCTGTTCGTTACCGATATAGTGCTTGGCGCAAGCAATGACACCAGCGTCCTGGATACCCTCGATGGTTTTGCCCATCATGTTTCCGGTCAAGACTGGGTCCGGAGAAAAACCCTCCCAGTTACGGCCTCCTTCGGGCGTTCTGCCCAGCGGACCAGCAACAGGACCGAGCTGTACGTCGACACCCTTGTCACGGTGCTCCGAGCCCATTGCCTGGCCGCGTTTGTAGGCAAGATCGCGGTCCCAGGTAGCGGCAACGTTCATGCCAGCGGGGAAGGCAGACACGTAGTCAGCTGTTGCGCAGCGCTCCAATTAGCAATCATTCAAATTGTTCAGTTCAAGACCACGACATACCGAAGCGAACACCGAGCGGAGAATCTTGCATGCAAAGACCGCGGAAGTCCTTGCTAGGGATGCTTCCACTTTGTCCGACACATTGGCCCCCTTCCCAGCTAGCCGGGTCGTCAGTATTCTTCGTTCATGATATTCCCCGTGTCTACGGTCCACATACCCAATACCGCTGGTCAGGTTGACCTTTTCGGCCAAGGTCAATTGTGAAACGAAATCGACGGCCTTTTGGTAGGCCTCAGCCCAGTCACCCTTACCATTGGCCCATGGAGACGGATAAGAGGGCGGGGAATACGCCAGATCCTAAGACAAAAGTCACTTTGGTTAGAAGTCGGAAGAACGTCAATTGGAGAGAAGTGCGCGCTTACTTCGCCGTGGGCGACTGCCGCAGCAGCAAGAGCGACAAGCCACTCGTTCCTCATCGTGCGTGATGGTCAAAGTGTGCGTAGAGATGGACGGTCGGAGCAGACGGGGGGCCCTGGGATCGAGGCGGCGCCACGACCGGGTTATAAATAATAATGAAAGACAGGGTGGAGAGCAGGGGGAGGGAGAGAGGAGGAGGTGAGGGGCGAATGGCTGGGTCAAGGGCTGGGCTGACCTGACTCTGTACAGACAGCGAACAGACTCGTGCCGGTCCTTGCGACAGCTGCAATCATGGGCGTGGGCGGACCAAGGCTTGTGGGGTGGCTAGGGTTGATACAGCCCAATACGCGTATACATACAGATATAATACAATAAACAGGGATACAACAGCACCATCTCAGGGACAACTGCCCGAGAGAAGTACGTAGATAGTTTGTAATGAGCATTCGACATGGTTAGCTCTAAAATTTCTCCATTGCTTTTTTATTGTTGTCATTATTCGTGCGCTCTCCATGAGCTGTAGTTATACAAGAACAAGCATGGTAAAGCTCCCCGGAAAACAAACAAGAACCCGAGTGGGGAAAGCTAGCCCTCGGTAATTACCGCCCCACGTAACGTAACGTAACTCCGGTTATCCGCTTGTTTTCGTCGACAATAATAACAAGCATGCATACAGAGTACATGCATGTCGTAATCATAATGTCGTTTAATAGTGAAATGCTGCTCAAGGGACTTTTTTTTTTAATACCACGAGACTCGCTGACAGACTAGTCAGTGATGTCATGAGCGAACATCCGCCGTAGATTAAATTACACGTAGGGATCTCGCTCGGATGCCCTCCCTGCCCTTGACATACCTCTGGACCCATGGGTACCAATTTCCTGCAAACACTAATTAATACTAATAATTAATATTGTATCCCGAATCTTTTCTACGGTACTATTCCGGAGCTCTTGCAAGTTGTTGTAAAGTGATCAGTTAGTTCACTAGTCAGTCGGCAATAGTTAAATTACCGGCCGGGGGATCGACAAACTTCCCTGCCATTTCTGGAGAAGCCCTCTAGCCCAAAGTGGGAAATCCCCTTTTCCGCAACCTTTTTTTTTTTTTTTTGAACTTCCTATGTGCGTCAACATCCCTAATTAATAATACGTACTTTGTCGCTAGTTACATAGTTACTCGATAATAATAGCAAGTACGTCGTACCACTATCCACTAACCTATGTCACATCGCCACTTTTTCCACAATGTCGGAAAATGCAAACAATTTTTTTTGAAAAGGGACAAACTCCTTCCTTCTCCCCTGTCGATCCCCCCGAAAATGATAATGATCAGCTTTTTCCACGTGCGGTTTTGCATCATGATTGATGCTGTCGATTGCTGTAGGGTCAATAGTACTGTACGTAGTACGGAATAATGCGAGATGCAGAGCAATTGCAGCTTCTGGAAGCTTTTTAAAGTTCTTTTTTAGTCAGAATATTCCATGAAATGTCACCGAAGTGCTTACATACCGTATATAGAGACTGCAGTTACCCGAGAACAAAGAGTACCACGTCATTGGCATTTCGACATCTATTCTCGGCATACGTAATATAATTACAACTTCTACTCCGTATTCTATCCCAACAACGCTCAAAAAAATTATGACAGTAATATATATCACATACATAACATCGCGACGCATGGAATGAACAAAACTAACTTTCTCCAATGTAACGACAGGTGACTTTGACTTCCGGCTAAACCTCGGGGGCTCACTCATCCTTTCAGCGGGGGGCGTGCGGAGAGGGGGTTACTAGCCGTTTTTTTCAAATAAACAAGGGTTAAACTTCCCAAGTAAGGACCAATTCATCCAAGGACATTACCCGTCTCATCCAATGGTACTGGACCAACTTGGGGTAAAGCTGCAGACACCGATAAATCTCACTCGTGATTCGGGAAATTTATTATTACGTACTACTAGTAATTAGTACGTGCTTGGATAGAAAAACAATAATGATCCAACTCAGCGGTACCCTTGTGTTATAGCTCTTGTAACGTTGTTGATACAAGAATAATTCCAGCGAGCCTAAGCAATTTCGGGTGTTATTTACTTGTTGTAATATCCCACCGGTACGTAATTAAATTCCACCATCGGATATATATCGGTTTGGCTAAAATACGATCCGAAGGACGTGCTTGGCGTGTACGTGTTCTACCCTGGTGTGGAGTAGAAAGGTCCGAGGGTTCTCCCCACATCCACGATGCAATTTAGTTATATCCGCCGTTGATGTATGACCATCGGATGGTTACACGCTGTTAACTACCGGGCTGAGAGCATAGAGCAAACCATGGAATAGAAGATTGAGGCTGAACGTCAAGGAAATCAAGAAAAGACGGTCCTGTGACCCAAGTATGTATTCTTCTGACCAGATATCGGCAACTATATTTAACATTTGCCAGTATTCGGGGTACCAACATAACAAAACGAAGTTCAACATTGAAACAGGTTCCGAAGTCTCCTAATCTAGAAATCTGCTTTGTAATATACATAACACATTGCCTTGAACCAATGATAACATCGATTTTCATAGCTAGCCACGTCCCAGTGGCGGGTAAAAAATCTTTTGAAAAAAAAAGTGCGAGATTGTTTCCGTACAATTCAACAAGTCATACGACTCATAATACAGCAGTATAGTAGCGATATACTGGTCGGTTTTGTAAATGGGTACCGTGGCTCGTTATACGCCAAGACCTTTGAGTATTATACGGTGCGTGGGTTCCTTCTGATCAAACATGAAAAAGGTTCATGCAGTTCCAGCCAACGTGACACGATTTCGAGTTGTTCTTTGTGTTTTTCAACTGCGTCGAGGGCAAAAGCAGCGAAAATTGCCGAGTTGCACGCGTCATAGAGTCACTTAAGACGACAAGCTTCTCTCTCTATCAGACAAAGTTGTGCGAGGTCGAAAAGAACTATTTCCTCACGACGGAATATTGCCACTGAGTTCGTCCAGAACCTCAAACAGCACGCTATTCTCGACTCGACATCCCTCCGGCCCGCTGTTGCGAAATCCCGGCCACAGTCTCTGTTTGATAAAGTTGATGTCTACTCCTTGGATGTTGTATCGATTGATCAGATCTTCTGCGATCCCACAGAGAGTCGAGTTCAGCGAGTTCCCGTCATTAGGCCACAAGGTGCTTGACCCCGGTCCACAATCACATATGGATGATATTGGGGGCAGTCTCAAGCCCTTGTCTGCTGTTGGAAACTCATCGCCCACATCCGTCCTTTGCGTCGCTGCCATCGCTGCCGTTGCTACCGACGCCATAGGAGGCATAGGCGGCAACGTTTTGGGCTGCTCGGGAGTTGGATAGGCTAAACCAGGATTTGCCACAGGAGTACAGCTTGAACCTGATGAACAACAAGACTCTGGCTCCCTGACCGCTAACAAGCTCGGCTGGTATTGTGTAGGGGTGTCTGGACCAGCAGGAGAATGCTGACTCGACGAAGACTGAGGTGACGGTTTCGTCAGTGCCGGAATGGCAAGTTTCCCCGATGCCTCCGGAACCGAGCACTGCTTGAGATAGGTCTCTAGATAGCCGCTATCGACTCCGACTCGATTCAGCAAGCTGCGTAGGTTCGAATTTTCGGCTTCCAGCTTCTGAAGAGCGATGCGATGCTCGATATCCTGTTGCTGTGCTCGTGCATCGCAGGCTGCAACCTTCTGTTCCAACTCATCGATATACTGCTGTTTTCTAGCGCGACTCCTTCGTTGATTCTCACGCACTCGCGCGAGACGGTTTAATTTCTAACAGGTTGTCAGTCGACTGGGATGGGCTTGAACTCAGAAGCAGCAAGTGCTAACCTCATTGTTGTGTTGGCTACTCATGTCGGCGCTGGTCTCTCAAAAAGACAGCAGCATTTTGATCAGTTTCTTCGCGGTTTCTAATCGCCCCGTCTCTCCATGCCCATGAGGCCTTTCCCCCTCTTCGCGCGCCTCCGGGCCGAAGATTTTTGAGAAGCGCTCCAAGCGCTGTTCCACTTTCGGTTAGGGCTGAGCCACACCGAGGCTCGAGCGAGGCAAAGCTTGAGTCCAGATTATTCAGACGCGTGGGATTACCTCAGGACCCACGGTCTAGCCACTGGACAAGCAACTATAATCCGCTGACCAGGACGGTCGTGCTCGTCAAGGATGATTCCGAAAGCGATAGCGAATAATACTATGTAATTAGTACTGTAGCACCGAGAGCGAATTGCCTGGGCCAATCAGCAGGTGACAATCCGAAATAGGGAGGATGTTCACGCTCTAGCCTCTTTTGGTAGACACGCTCCGGCCGGAAAGGGACTAGCGTGTAGCCGACGTCACCACGGCGAATCGCTTTCTGCCATTGTGGACGGCCCCGGATCTTCCCCCCGCCGCCGACAACAACAACACTACGTACTTAATATTACTACATACCTTCGTTATTCATTGGCAATGTGACCCAGCTTTTGCTTCCCGTAACACTTGATGATATCTTCGCCTTAAGCGACACACCTTCATACTCCAGATCCAACATGGTGAGCACCAGAGGACACCCCAAGGAGTTTCCTTCTCCCGCGACGCCGTCGAGCAGAGCGTCCCCTCCAGCCGAGAGCTCGAGGTCCATTATTGCACGCTCGTCGCCAGCTCCGGCCAGCAACGCGCGCAAAGGCGTGCACACGCCCTCAGTGCTGGTCCTGATCTGGCTGCTGGTCTCGGTGCCTCTGGTGATTTGGGATTCGGGCTACATCTTCTTGCGCCCGCATAGCATGCCCGGCGGCAAGTTCCACTCGCCCATCTGGACCCCGTACGCGCTGTACGGCACAGTGGACTATATCTATGGCTGGCCCGCGTTTAATGCGCGCAACGGCTTCACGGCAGCGCAGGCGGTTTTGAATGTAGTCGAAACTATCGGCTATATTAGCTATCTGGCAGTGGTGTACATCTACGGCACCAGCGCAACCAACACGGGACGCGCATCGACAAAGAAGGTCAAGAAGGGACTGTCATGGTTCCTCCTGGACGAGAAAGTGGTGCCTGGCCGCATCGGTGGAATCGCTCTGCTCATTGCCTTTAGCGCCAGCGTTATGACCTTAAGCAAGACTGTCCTGTACTGTCAGTTACCTTTTTTTAAAATGTGCTCGGAAGCTTTCAAGTACAAATAACTGACCCAAGATCTAGGGTTCAACGAACTGTTCTCTGGTTTCACGAATATTGGTCACAACAGTGCATCCAATCTGGTTTTCCTATGGATCATTCCAAAGTAGGAGATAAATCTGACCAAAAGGATTTTTTTTAAAGGTCATTACTAACTTTTTTTTCCCTTGATAGTGGTCTTTGGATTATCTTTCCAGCGTATATGATCTATGTTCTTGGAGGTGAAATTGTATACGCGCTTGAAGCAGCAGCTCCTCGTCCGCCCAAAGGTGGCCGCCTCAAAAGCCTGTAGACGCTGGACTGTCTCATGGCCTTGATCGTGCCCCCTCGCGGCTAGAGTAATCTGCATTCCCCTGCGAAAGGCAATCATTTAGACAGGTAACTGAAACAGGGATACGAAACTAAGGATAAGTGAAAAGTAGGACATGGGAATGGGATATATGAATATATAAGTTCTAAGAAACCGAGAAAAAAGGGATCTTGTAAATACACCAACCAGTGAACGTTATGTTATTCCGGCAAAATGCCGTCATTCGGCAAACACTTCAATTTTTTACCATGGCACAACACCAGTGAGGCTGCATAGTTTTCCAACGTCTGCATCTCTTTCGCCCTTGACGACAGAAGCAATCACTCCGCCACCAACATGCGGCTCTACCGCACCTCGAGCCCGGAGCGAATCGGCATCACCCGTCAAATTGGTTGCATTCAGCCCTGGATCTGCGCCAAACACCTTGAAACTCGTTCCTTGCGCATTCACTGCGTGGCCATACTGCGCTACCATCATGTTCACGCCGGCCTTGCTGCATCGATAAGCCGTGCCTGCAGCACGGTAATACGGAGAAGTCTTGTCCGACGCATGCGTGATCGACCCCAAGCTCGAGCTCACAAGGACCAGACGCGGCTCATCCGATTTTTGAAGTAAAGAAAGAAACGCCTCCGTAACGCTGGCCACGCCGACTAGGTTTGTGGCAAGGATGACGCGCATGCTCTCTCGCAGCTCTGGTATCTGGTTGACGACGCCGGCATTGTTGACCAACACGTCAAGACGGCCGTACTTGGCCGCGACGTACTCGGCCGCTGCGTCGACAGATTTGTCGTCGGTCACGTCGATTTGGATAGTGTCTAGCGTGCCCTTGATGTCTGGGAGAGACTGGAGGTTGGCGACGGCTTGGGTGCCTCTGCTGGCGTCTCGGCTGCCAATAATGATATGGTGTGAGGCAGAGCTCAGCACCAGGTTTTTGGCGGCTTCGAAGCCAACTCCCTGGTTGGCGCCTGGAATAAGTCATTATTAGCATAGTCAAAGTTCAATGTTTGCTCGCAACATTGGTTGACCCTAAAAGCGTACCTGTGATGAGTGTGATTATCTGCTTTGCGGCCATTGAGGCGAACGAATCAATTGATGTTATCTTGCAAATATTTCAGTTTTGCAATTGGTAATTGGGCAATAATTAACATCTAGAATACGAGGGTTTTATAGTACCCCATCCCCAAAAGCGACAAACTGTCCCCATATCTAGCAATTATGTTGTATGCGGAGTTACCACGGAGTTAAGCGAATTCTACTCCATTAACAAAAAAGACCACGAGCCACAATGAGTGACCCCCGCGCATAAGTATAAGTAATGCTGCCTTGACGCCGCACAACTCTGACCATACTTCGAAAAATGTTTTATCAAGTTGGGCTGAATTTCCTTGTGGCTGCGCTCCAGAGATATAAAAGATGTCTAGTCACGGAGATAAAGTCAGAATGATATGAGAGCGTGTCGGACATTAGGCTCCAACCGTAATTACGAACAGCACAGTTTCGATTCATTCTCAGTGAATTGATCGTAAGAATTCATGCTCTTTGCGCATCGCTTGGTACCAGTTGATAAGTCTAGGTCTAGAGAGGTCACGTGCATCCCACGGGCATCATCTATTGCAGGACGAATAATATCAATTGACACCTGGATGATAAAGACGACCCAGAATTATTAATTTTGGAAACGATAGAAAGGCTAATTCCGAACAAGTTACCTGGCCGGTTGTTTCAGTCTTACTGAACCATGATACCACGATACGCGATCCCATTTCCGGTGCGTGTATCGCCATTTCGTATCTATGATGCAACTCAACCACAGAAATGCCAGAATGATCGGACATAGGTCCCAGGGATCTACTCTATGAAGTTAAATTAAAAATATATATATATTCCATGTTATTTCTTCCTCTGCGAAATAAAAAGTGAGGGCGTTACTCTTTCGGGCAACTTGCTTATTTTTGCAGGATGTCTCATTCGCTCCTCCGGGTTACTATTCATAGTTATCCAGTAGTCCCAAACTGAATAATTCCACGCACAACTGATTAGTAGTTAGACTATCAATTCTGCGAAGTGTTTGTCTAGGCCAATAGGTAGAGGCCCGTGTGGATCACAAAAATGGCTCATCCAAACTCGTCTTCTCCAATCCTTTGTTCTCATTGAACTAGTAAATGTTTCCCCGCACCGCACAGAGCGCTGGCTCAGCCCCGCTATTGGAGCCCCCGGACGAGGAGCCTTGGGTATCGGGTCGAGTCGGCCTTGGACAATATTGCTACTGTAAACCGATGTTTTCATTTATTGTGGCTGTTGCGAACATAGCAAACGGACCAGGCTCACGAATCGAGGTCGATAGTGGACGCCAAGACGAGGGCATCTTCTTTCATAGACAAGGCGATTTTCAAGTTCCAAGGCAGGAAAAAGTTCCAAGAGATTAGTCAAGCTCTGCGCCGACCATGAGACTAGTTACGAGGGTTAATAGTGTAATACTAAATATGCGCCTCGCCCAACGTTGAAGCTTTGGCCACAAACCTCGACAGCCACACCCTTTAGTCATTGGACTGGACTCTTTATCTCTTTTAAAATATATGTATATATATTTAATAGAAGTCACCACCAATAGCCGTTGTCCGATTCTTCAATTAATTGACTAATTAATACTAATAGTCCAAGCAAGTATGGACGCGAGAGCGCATGCCAAGGCTGGCGACTTCTCCGCGAATCCTTCCCTTTCGGGCAGGCGGTTCTCCACGCCTGACATTCCGCCATCGTCGAAGAGCCAGTCCCAACCGGCATTCGCGACGGCTCCTCAACCTCAGCTTCAACCTCATCTTCATCTTCATAATTACTATTGCGCCCTGCCCTTCCACACTACACCGGCTGCGCCTAACCGCACAACTACCACAACACCTCCCCTCACACCCGTTGGCGCCAACGATGCGTCGTCTTTGACCTATCCTTCCGCACATGCGCCTCGACTGCCCCCCTCAGCGACGGGCTTGATGGCGACCGAACCGCAGGCTGCCGGCCTGCCTTCTGCCTATGACCAGGGAATTACCGGCATCGACGACGATAATCTGAGCCAGACAAGCTCGCGAGACCAAGACATTGCGTATGGCGGCGGAGGCGAACACGCGCCCACCGAAAAATCGCACCACGGCGACAATGCCTCCTCCGGACACGGCAACAACGGAAAAGAAAAACCCGCCTGGAGCGAGCTGAAAACCAAGGCTGGCAAGGACAGGAAACGTCTGCCGCTCGCATGCATTGCTTGTCGGAGGAAGAAAATCCGGTGCTCGGGCGAGAAACCCGCTTGCAAGCACTGCTCCAAATCTCGCATCCCATGCGTGTACAAGGTCACCACGCGCAAGGCCGCGCCACGCACGGACTATATGGCAATGTTGGACAAGCGGCTCAAGAGGATGGAGGAGCGTGTCATCAAGGTGATTCCGGCTGGAGAAACGAGAGACATGGCAGCCATCGGCCGAAGCCAGGTTAAACCAACACCACACGGCCAGACAAAGCCGCCACCAAAGTCATCCCAAAAGAAACGATCCGCGGATGAGGCTTTTACCTCCGAATTGAATGCATGGATGAGCCACTCAGGGAATGTCACAGTGCCCGATGCTTTCCCCCTAAGTCGAGAAGGAAAGTCTCTAGAAGGGACAGGACTGCTCACCGAGGGCGCCGAGTTTCTTCCTTCTCTGGAGATCCAGGAACATCTTGCTGAGGTCTTCTTTGACTGTGTTTATGGCCAGTCTTATCTCTTACTACATAAACCAAGCTTTATGCGAAAGCTAAAAACCGGGACAATCCCGCCAGTCGTCATATTGGCCGTTTGCGCCGTCTCTGCGCGATTCTCGACACATCCTCAAATCAATTCAGAGCCTGCATTTTTGAGGGGAGAAAACTGGGCCAGCCCGGCTGCGACTATAGCAATGAAACGCCATGATGAGCCCAACATTACCATTCTGACCGTCTTTCTCCTCCTGGGACTCCACGAATTTGGCACCTGTCACGGGGGTCGAAGCTGGTCATTTGGTGGCCAGGCTCTAAGGATGGCTTACGCATTGCAGCTCCATCGAGAAGTTGATAATGACATGCTCAGTCAGAGCGGCAAATTGTCTGAATTAAGTTTTACCGATCGGGAGATACGGAGGCGCACTATGTGGGCGTGTTTTCTGATGGACAGATACAATTCATCTGGAAGCCAACGCCCCCCAATTGGTAACGAAAAGTTCATCCAAATACAGCTTCCCGTCAAGGAGTCCCACTTCTTGATGGAGATTCCAGGCCCGACAGAAGATCTAAGCGGCGACGTGCCCAATCCCGTCCCCGAGGGCCAAGGTCAGCTTTCCGACCCAAAAGCCAACATGGGAGTTTCGGGATATATAATTCGAGCGATCATTATATGGGGCCATATTGTTGATTATCTCAATTTGGGAGGGAAAAAGAAAGACCCATACCCTCTATGGGATCCCAACTCGGGCTACATGAGACTGAAAGAGGAGATTGACAATTTTGCCTCGTCTTTGCCAAAATCTCTCGTGTTCAACAGTGAAAATCTTCAAGATCATGCGGCGGAAAAGGTAGCCAACCAATTTATATTTCTACACATCATCATTCACCAAAACATTCTCTTCCTAAACCAGTTTGCCATACCTCTGGCTCCAGGGGGCCGTCCACCAAATGGTATGCCGAGGCCCTTTTTGAGTGACGCTGGCCGGGCTGCAGTGGAAGCAGCACATCATATATCCTCGTTGATTTTTCAAGCAAGTGGCCACTCACTGACTGTTCCATTTGCGGGCTATTGTGCATACTCGGCCAGTACCGTGCATATCTGGGGCATATTTTCGAAAAACGCACAGCTGGAAGCACGGTCCAAAGAAAATTTACGCCACACTTACCGCTATCTCAATCAAATGAAACGATATTGGGGAATGTTTCACTACATGGTTGAAAGCGCTAAGGATCGATATCGGCAATTCGCCGACGCTGCCATTCGGGGCCCCATGGCGAATACATCCGCATCTTCGAAAGAGGCCGCAACCATGTTTCAATATGGGGATTGGTTTGACAAGTATCCCCACGGAGTCTCACGAATGCACTGGGAAGATCCCGACACAACCAGTACGAATGAGACTGGTGACGACGCCGTCATGGGCCAACGCCCTGACCTGCAAAGCGTGGAGGACTTTTTTGCGAGTCTATCGCCTAGCCAGGCCACCATTGAGCCACGTAAACAACGAAAAAAATCAGAAAATCAAACAGCGACATCATCCGCACTTCCAGCCTTACCACAATTGACGAGAACCGGTTTCACTCCACAGCCACAGAACCAGCCGGTGATGGACTTGTCAACCCCCAGTGCACCACCCGTGATTAACTCTGGGTTAAATTATGCCGACTTTAGCGATAGCAATTTATTCCAGACGCCTGCCAGTGTTTTTGACCAGCCTTCTTTTGATTTTGGAGTGGCACCCGACCACATCCCTCAACTCGACCGGCACTTTGTATACGGGTCGTATGCTGGAGTTAATACATCTGATTTGGCCTCTGGGGGGCTGGGACTGCCCAATGCAGCGAATCAGGCTGGTGCGAACAATAATATTGATAACAGCAGCAACAACGAAAATTCTGCGATGTGGACCGACGCTTTTGTTCCAGCCGGCACGGGAGATTTTCATCAGCCGAGTGCCTGGTTTCTACCCTTCAATCTCGAGCCCCTTGGGAGCGATATGGGAGGTGTTATGGCAGGTCAAATGCAAAACCCACCGGTCAATAATGACCTGGGTGGCGCCGGTAACGTGTTGAATACGTTTGATATGGGTATGTCGGACATGGGGAATCCTGTGCCAAGGACGTGATCTGCTTGTATATAATATATGTGTAGTTGATGTCGGGTATATACGTGTAATTTTAAACAGGTAGTAACATTGAAGTGTTTAGGACTGGTCTGATTTATTTTATCTGTCTGTGCCAGCATCTGCGATGGGGACAATTGGGGAGCTCAAAGAGACGTCTCGATGTATGGGACATTATATCAATTGTCGATGTTAAGAGTGTTGAACCGGTATCAATGAACACTACCATACCGCGACCATATATATCTCCCCGATTGACTTGTGAATGGGCGACTTTTCAGTGCGTACAGTTCAAAAACAAGCGAGATTGATTCGCAACAGTCCTACACTAAATAATAAGGCTTATTAGCGACCTATAGCAGGAGAATTCCCCAATGGCCATAACGACCCGTGATTTTGCACAATCTTCATCAAACACTTGCAGGTTCCGAGATGTTCCGAGAACTCGCCTTTAGAGATACGGATTATCTTTGCAATAAGTATCGAAAACAAATTGGACTTAACAACTTACCAAGCATCATTGGTCTAGTGGTAGAATTCGTCGTTGCCATCGACGAGGCCCGTGTTCGATTCACGGATGATGCACTTATATTAGAGGTCTCTTTTTTACCGCCCATTTTTTAATGAGCCTTCTGAAGGGGATGTCATTTTTAAAAACCCAGCAGTCTCGACAGTCAGCGGATAATGGTATTGCTTCTTTCACGGCCGCCGATCGGGTTTCTCTTCTCTTTTCTTTTTTTCCGCCGCCGATTCATTTAAGATTGACTACAGTAATATCAGACATTGATTATAAATCCCAATAAGAAGATGAAATATTACTTAGCTGTAGTTAATGCTGGTACCTTCTGTATGAGGTTCAAAAATCAAATGCCAATTCAAAGATACTACATAAACCAAACCAGACATAGAAAAACAGAGACAACATCACAAGACTAATCGTTCCACTCCTCATCTAATTGATCTATCAAGCGATTTTCAGCATCAACATCCCTGCTGGCCCGATTGCCCGCACCGCGACCACCAATGGCACCGATCAGGCCATTGCGTTGGCTGGACCCGTTGAGTCGGGAGTAGCCAGCCGAAGAGTCCTTGCTTGTAAAGCAACGAGTCAAGGAGGAGAAGATAATGATGAAAAAGTCCTTTTTTTGTCGAGAAAAAAACCCGTAAGCATTCATAACTATCCCAAAAGCGACTACTTCCGACTTACGCCAATGAATCCGAACAATTCAGACCACATGCTGAAATTTGGAAATTGTCTCCACCCACGCTGGTGCATAACTGTGCGTTGGTAGGCGCAGCCTCCAACGATATAAACGAGAACAGCGATCAAAGCACTATATCGCGGAATTAGTAAACCATCAAGCAGACACGCAGTTTAAGACACCCACATCACGCCAAAGACTCCAGCTGGACCTAGACCGCCTTCTGGTGCCATAGCAACTCCTCCACAAGCGGCAGCGCTTCGGACCTCAAAGAAATATGTGCAAGAATCCATGCTGCCAACAAATGAAACTGTGGCCTGTGCATTAAGAGCTTCGCGGTCGCATAGGAAAGACATGATGGTCGACTTCCTTCTTGTGGTCTTGATATCCCTTGCAAAATAGGCGCCGTTGTTTGGACCATAGCTATATTCTTGCGAGTCTTCATAGATACCCGACCCGAGTCGTGACGCTGGAGAGTTGGGGCAAGGGGAACCATTCGTATAATTCAGGACGAGCCGTCGACCACGGAAAACAGGTCTAGAAGCCTGTTCGCTGCTCGAGAATTAGTTGCACGTAGATGATTGAATGACTGCGCGGACTTACCCGATTGAATATATTTTGTCATTGTATTCATAGTAAGCGCTGACATTCTGCCACCGTGACTTGTCAACCCCAACCACATCCCGAACGTTCTCAATAACTGGTGCGCAGATATTCAATGTAAAGTTTGCACCGTAATCATGACCCTGGGCCTGCCAGCTCTCGTCCCGGTCACCCTTGTGTATTTTCCTACCATCCTTCAATTCCGGAGGCGCAATGGCGATTGGGTTGAGATCGAAATACGCTCCCGTGGTTGACGATTGTACAGTGCATGGTATTTCCGACGTTTTCGGGCTCTGTGGACTTGACGATGATGTAGCGTGCGCAACTTGCGTGAAAGAGGCAGAGAGGATGCTGAAGGCGATTGCCCAGGTAGGCCGCGTCAGCACTTGCATCGCTGCGGAATGGCTGCGCACCCGAGTCGGAGGAAGGGCAAAGGGATTGGAAATCAAAACGTAGGCGGGGTTTTCAGTGCGTGTTATTGAATGGGTGATTCCAAGTTGCAGAGAAACAAATGCGAAGAGGACAGACAGGATGGATGTACGGAGTCTCAAGGCAAGATGACACAACACGCCAACGTTTCACTGGCGGATGGCCCCTCGTGCGGAGAGCTGGGACGTGACTAAGCCAAAATAGGATAAGCGTAAACGGAACTCGGTCTTCGCCGTGCTTTCCCAGATCGGGTTTGGTACGTGTTAAGTCGAGAGAGGCTCACAGGGCCAACAGAAGCCCAGGCTGGGTGCAGGAGGTGTAGCAGAGTCGAGATGATAGGGTTGAAGTGCTTGATAAATAAAAAAACTAAAATACAAAGCACTGAAGCAGTGCTTTAATTCTCCACGCTGTATGGGCTTCGCGGGGTTCTATTGGCTGTATAGACATTAGTCACGAGAGAAGCTAACCTTATTTAGCACAGCCCGTGAAATTCCCGTTACATAAGCAATTGCTCATACCCCGATTGGGAAAAAGATCTAATTAAGGCACAGCTCTTGACGTCGTCCGATGCGGAAGCTTGCCAGCCGAGACGGTCACAATTGCGCTTCGTATAAAGTCCCTGCTCGCCCCAGGAGCATTGCGACACCCTGGTCGACTGTTGTCGCTGCTGTTAATAATCCCAATCGCCTGATTAGTGTGTACGGAATAGCTCGCGACCCACATCCGCTCGTTCTCCTGTTACAGCAGCGTTGCTGTCGTAGCCGGCCGACAACAACTCCTCTTTTTTCGATAGCCAATTCTTTTGCCCAGCGCAATGGCCAAATCAAAGACGACCCCAAAGAAAGACGGCAATGCCACCACGACGGTGCCCATTCAGCCTGTCCCCGAGAAAAGAGGCTATGAATTCGGTGGACCGTTCGTTACCCAAATCCCGCCCGCGTCGCCAGACACCAACTGACAACCAACAGACTCGGCGCCTTTGGCATTGTTTTCGGCCTCCCCGTCCTCCTATACTGCTTCGCTTTCTTCTGCAATGACATCTCAGGATGTCCGGCTCCGTCTCTTCTCCACCCGTCGACCTTGACTTGGCCCAAATTGAAGGAGGAAATTGGCTGGCCTGACGATGGTATCGTAGGCCTTTTTGATGCTGAAGTCACAATGTGGGTCCTGGCCTACTACGTGCTCTTCCTTGTGTTGCAAATCTTTATACCTGGCCAGGTAGTGCAAGGGGTTCCGTTGGCATGCGGTGGACGACACACATACAAATTCAACAGTACGTTTTGGACCGTGTTTGAAGAGGAACATGACTACAAACTAACATATCATATGAAGCATTCCGCTCTTGCTTGTTAATCTTAACCGGACTAGGCGCGGGCACATATGTTTATGGCGCGGAATTCGTGGTCTGGACATTCCTCTGGGATAACTACAAGCAAGTAATGACGGCAAATCTTGTCATTACTATCGTACTTTCCATCTACGTGTATGCGAGAAGCTTTTCCGTACCGGCCCCTGGCGAGCAAAATCCACAATACCGTGAATTGGCCCCCGGAGGCCATACTGGTAATGTTCTCTACGATTTCTTCATCGGCAGAGAGCTCAATTCTCGCGTTACTTTACCCATTCCGTTTATGAGCGAAGCATCTCGAACCATTGACATCGGAGTCTTTTGTGAAATGAGACCTGGTCTGACTGGATGGATCATTCTGAATTTGTCAAACATCGCACAACAATACCGTGCTCACGGCTATGTGACGGCCTCGATTCTTCTTATCACTGGAATCCAGGCATTCTATGTTTTGGACAGCTACTACATGGAGCCTGCCATTTTGACCACAATGGACATTATCATGGACGGATTTGGATACATGCTTTGCTTTGGCGATCTTGTGTGGGTGCCGTTTTTGTACACCACCCAAACAAGGTATCTTGCCACCTTCCCAGCCAAGATGGATATCAATGGTATTGCCTTATTGTCTGCTGTCTCGGGACTCGGCTATTTCATTTTCCGCTCAGCCAATAACGAAAAGAACCGGTTCAGAACAAACCCAGATGACCCCCGGGTCAAGCACCTAAAGTTTATCACCACCAAAACCGGATCCCGCCTGCTCATCTCGGGATGGTGGGGAACAGCTCGTCATATCAACTACCTCGGGGACTGGCTCATGTCTTGGGGCTTCTGTCTTCCTACAGGCATTGCCGGCTATCTTATGCTCGAGACGCTTAACCCTGCCACAGGCCAGATGGAAAAACAGGCTGTCCAAACCCCAGAAGTCCAAGGCTGGGGCTCAATATTCACCTACTTTTATATGCTGTACTTCGGCGTCCTTTTGATTCACCGCGAAGGAAGAGATGAGGAAAAGTGCGAAAAGAAGTATGGCAAAGACTGGGAAAAGTATACATCGCTCGTACGATATAAGATTATCCCAGGTATTTACTAGAATTAAACACGCGAGAGGATGTCTATGAGTTAAGATTTTTTGAGGGCTAAAACCCTGGCTTGGAGAATTTAAAAGTTGATTTGGCATTACTTAGACGATGATGAGACAACACTGGAAGGAAGATATTAACATAAAATAACACATAATTTTTAATTGAACATATTATTTGATATGATTTGTTGAGATATTAATCGATGACAACTAAATTAACTTGGTAACTGTATATATATACTTTATATAGGGAATATAATATTAAAATAAGCATTTCCTTTAGCAGTTCAATCGGTCACGGTGATCTCCCACGTCCTTAGATCATCTCGAACGTCAAACTCGGATATCTCATGAATGCCCCGAGGATTTCGCCATCTCCTCTCCTTAGTTTCCTGGAAAGAGCTCTCAAGACTTCCTCGTCCACCCATAATACTGCCACTCAGAGTGATATCCGAATCCTTCGCTTCATTTCTGGAGTAATTGCTCAAAGAACTCTTTGGTCTTTTGTCAGGATTCGGCAATAGTCCGCTGTCTTGAAGGGTTGTACGAGACCCAGAGTCGCTGATGCTGTCATCGTAATCATCTATCCGATCTGACCGAGCACTTGACCCCGTAGATGGGTAACCAAGTCCGCCGGCAAAAATATCTTCGACCAATTGGTCCGGTAAAAGTTCGTCTCCATGACAGGTCCACGAGGCTGCCAACGTTCGGCGATACATATCTTGGAGATCACCAGCCTCTCGACTAACGCTTATTGATGGCAAATGTCCGGGCTCTTCAGCATCGCCATGCTCTGGCGGCAGAATACCGGCGATCCCTCCGAACACCATGGCCGTTTTCAAAGGCGGTCTGTATACAAAGTCCAGTAAGTAGCAGGCTTAGGAATGTTTACAAATAGTAATACATACGAAATAAAGTTTTTGTCTCCGTCAACCTGATTCATCTGGATCCCTACCCTGAGAGTACTGTTGATCTTACTGTCTTGCATCAGATACCGTCTGACGATGCCCTGACCATCATCACCAGTTTTATCAACATATTCAGCAAGGTTGATCTTAATATTTCCTAAAGTTATGCGGTCACCGCGACTCCCAGACGAAAATTCCTGAAATATTTCAAACGAGATGTCGCATTCTTGGAGCATGTGGTTGCGATCTATGGTGAGTTTGACCGGTAGAACTTTTTCATATTCCCACGATGCCCGGTGGTCTTGAATCACAGCACGATCGGTATGGCCGCGATGTTCTGCAGCTGTTGATGATGACAAGTGCCATTTCACATATGATGTTCCACAGACTAGGGGCACATTGTTGAGGTCGATAATCTAACCCTAGTCAGGAAGGTTGTTCCAAACCACAAGAAACAAACTTACATTTAATGTGAGATCAAATCTCGGCTAAAAAACTCTCGAGTTAAATATAACGAGTAACAGCATACGGAATTGAATTTTCTGCTCACTCTTCTATTCTTGGGCACTGTCCACTTTATCAGCCAGGATCAATCAGGACAGGTACTTTTGCAATATACACACCAAAAGCTTGCATAATGTGGGGCTAACCAAGGCGGTCTTACACTTATTCCTGCAGCCTAGATGTGAACTTTTGTTTCTTGTTAATGATGAAAACAAACTAGATTCATACGGGGTGGTATGTCATCGGCGACATAGGCGGTATTAATTCTGCCGGCAGAAAGACCGGCACCGCCCGCAGCCATCCACGCCCATTCGCGGCTGCCGACACATTCGTATTTGCCCACGCTCACCTTGACGCCGGGATATGAAACAAGGAAGACCAAAAACCACGATCTCACGTTGACATTTGCATAAAAATGAACAGGCTACTATCACCACCCTCAGAGGAAGATGGCAACTGCCCACTATCGCAGCCCACCGATCCTGTACCTCTCGACTCTTCCGTTCGCACAACATCAATCCACCCAGAATTGCCCACAATCCGTGTGCCAAGGAGTGATGAAGTACCATCCAGTCATTATGATCCTGTGACGTGCGAGCGCATGAATATCGAGGAACTTCGCGTCAATTTGCAACAGCTGCGTAAAGAACATCCGTCGACAACGGCAATTCTCAAGGCGCAAGAAGACGCTGCCAAGGAAATCAAGCAGAGAATGGAGGAAGCGGACCGGAAGAGGAACGAAATCCAAAAGGTTTTGGACAAGAAAATGAAAGAGTGGGAGATGGAGTACAAAGTACTTTCAAAATACCAAGCCACTAAAGTGTCAAACTTGCCCTCATGAAATCTCTACTCGATACGGGCCTAGGGCTACAGTCATCATGCTCTAGAGTGATAAAACTCTTTCCAGCGCCATTTATCACTCGGAAGCTTATGAGCGTTTGTCTTTTGTTGGACGTCACAAAAACCCTGGAGGCTACGACATATCATGCAAAAAATCGATCGCGATCGACAATTATGCGCCCAAACCGCAAGCTAAAGAAGAAAAACGAAACTTTCGCAGAAAGAAAGTTCGATCTCAGAAAACTACATTCTGGACTCAGAACTTCGCAATCATGCTACATCCATGCAGGCTGGTTATTCAGAACTTGCGGATCTTTTGAAGGCATCGATGCCCGGGACTACGTTTCTTCACGCTTCGATTCAAACGACAAAGGACGTCCTAGTCTAGTTAAAATACGCCCCATCGCTCTCATTCCTCGCGGTGATCCGTGTTACCCTTTATCTTGGTCGTAATAGACAGAAAGAGTATTATGGGTGTGTATATACAAGTCACATTAAAACCTAGCAAACTATCGTGAAACATCGAAGCCGTATATACTCACGCATATTGGAAGATTCAACATTTCCTTTGACGAAGATTACCGTAAATATCTTGAACACAAGAGCGTATTCAACCCGACTCACCTCGAATAAGACTAAAAACGGGGGAAAAACCCTGTCGGGAAATAAAAGATAGTCATACACTAAACGACTTTCTCACAAAGAATCGGTGAGATTGGTCACCGGCGGCAAGAACTAGAAATAAACATTAGTACACTTGTCATTTGACGTAGGAACGAGGCGGGGTGCTTACGCTGGAGACATCACCGATCAAAGTCGATGTTTCGTTGACGAACTGTGCCGCCAACAAGCTGTTCGCGTTTTCAAGCAAATTCTCCAGCTCCGAGATAGTACTTTGCGTCAACAACGGTTTGACCAAACCGAGAAGCGGCTCAATGTCACTCAGTAGAGGGGCAGCGTCACCGATTAGGCTCTTTGTTTCATTGACAAACTGTGCCGTGAGCAAGTCGTTTGCATTGTCCAATAGGCTTTCCAGTTCTGAAATTGCACTCTGAGTCAAGAGAGGCTTTGACTAAAGTGAGAAGTGGCGCAGCCTCACTAAGCAGAGGAGAGACGTCGCTGATAAGGCTCTTCATTCCATTGACAAACTGTTCTGTTAAAAAGTCGTTCGCGTTGCTTAGTACTCTAGCTCTGAAATTGTTCCTTGAGTCAACAATGGTTTGACCAAAGTGAGAAGTGACCCAATTTCACCTTTGAGTGGAGAAGCGCCACCAATAAGAGGCTTGGTTTTCTTGACATGGGCTTGGGGTGTTTCTTTCCCCCTCTCTAAATGCAAAAAAGACCATCGTCGAAGGTACATGATTGACAGGAATGTCTCGTTTTGGAGATCAATTGGCTATTCGGCTGCCAAGCTGTCTCCGAGGTACAAGTGCGGAGTAGTTATAATTCGCCTTGTTATGCCTCTCGTGGGCGAGATCTGTGCTCGTTAGTGCTCCTTTTTTTTAAAGCTTCCTTCACCATCCTTTAAGAGTCGAAGGATATTCAGAATCCTGTTTTCATTAGTTTGTCTTTGTAGCTCCGCGTTGTCGTGGCGCCCCAGCTGTATTGGGTTATTTTCCAGAAACATTGATGATACACATATAGAAGGGAAGCATAATTGGCATGAATCACACTCACGAGGTAAATATTGAATACCTGCATTGCTTCCAGTATTTCTCTGTATACTCTAGGGCTTGAAGGGAGTTTCCGAAGATAGTTGTATCAACATCTTCGGTGCCTTTTCAAATTCCTATATCCTCATAATAAAATTCAAAATGTGGAGAAATCATGATAGTTATATCTATGCTTTACTTCTCTCGAAAATATCAAACTAAGCTATGACGTTCTCCCAAAAAATGAGAATTTCTTAATATGGCAATCGGTGGTCTGTGTCGGGTGACTAGCAAACCCTTGGGCCTGCCTATTCACGGGCAACTATTTAAATTGTTACTACAAGAATCGGGTGATTAATTCTAATGCTTAATTGAATATTTATGTCAACACAGAAATGTAAATCAGAAGAAACTCAAGGCAGTTGAAGATTTGGCATCAGAATTTGGATGAGACAGGGGTATCGAAGTGTCGATTGCCACGTAAGAATTTCCATTTTTAATATACATAAATGTCTTCAGAAACAAGAATGCGCAATCTAAATTGATATAGTTGGCACCACTTAATAGAACACCGTTCTCAGAATCGTACCAGTCGTTCCATCAATCATCAGACGTATACGTCTACTACTCCGCCATTTCCATGGCGTCTCCGGCATATTCCACCTGCTTTGTATCAACTTTTTGATGATGCGCCTGTGCCTGAGTTTCACGAATAACGCCCATATCATCAAGATCCTTGCGTGTGCTCAGCTTGACCACTTGTCTAAGACTAGACTGGCTGGCAAAAAGGAAATCGATTTGCTCGAGCGACCTGCCAGCAGTTTCGGGGTACCAGAACCACACAACAACAATAGTAGCCCAGTTTAGTATGCAAAACACAATGTACAGCTTCCAGCCAATGTTTTGGATTCCGACTGGGGTGATTTCGACAACCAGGAAGGTGATGAGCCATTGCCAGACAACAGAAAGGGCGGAGCCGGTTTGTCGGATTCGAATGGGTAGGATTTCGCTGGGGTATGCCCACATGTTGGACATCCAGCCCCAGGTGAAAAATGCCTGGTTGAAAGGAAAACCTTGTGTTAGCCTTTATGGGACTGGTCTCTGATTAGGCAAAGGACGGACATACCTGGAACATGTACAGCACAACTACTGTGCCAATACCGTTATTCTTTCCACCGGCCTTGATAGTCAGACCAGCGATCAACATGCAAGCACCCATACCAAGACTGCCAATTATAAAAAGCCTGCGCCGTCCGATCTTGTCGATAACAAACCTGAAACATTGAAATATCAGTTGGGCGGTCTTGAAGGACCAAAGATATTGCGCGATACAACTTACCATGGAAGTAACGAGGCCACGAGGAACCATAGCTGAAGTCCACCAGAAAGCAAAAGAGACTGATGAGAGTTTAGCCCAACGCTATGCACCATCACATAAGGCGCATAGTAGGTAATGATGTTGGTGCCCGTAAACTCTTGAAGAGCTTGGACTGAACATGCAATGGCAACTCGCTGCCACCCCATAACGCCCCCATCTTTGAAACAGTCCTTCCAGCTACCAGTTTCTTCTTGTTCAAGAGCAATAGCGTCCTTGATCTCGGTGAATTCGGCATGTACTTTTTCATCTTCTGGAGTCCCGTTTCTCAATACGCAGACGATGTCGAGCGCTTCTTGCTCTCTGCCATGGCTAGCAAGCCACCGAGGGCTCTCTGTATCTCATCAGTCAAGGAGCGTAATAGGAAAAAGAGTATAAGCAACAAGAAAGTGAGGTTTACCAGGAAGGCAAAAGCACATGATGATCAAAAAGATCGCAAAGACGATCTGAAAGGCAATGGGAAACCTCCATTGAAAGCCGTTCGTATAGAGACTGCATCCGTAGTCGATCCAATACGCGATAACGATACCGACAATCAGTGATGAGAGTTCCATGGCAATAGTTCGCCCACGCAAATGCGCCGGAGTGGTTTCGCACTGCCACACAGGCACCGCTGATGTGATGCCGCCCATACCGAAGCCAGTGACGATTCTGCCCACAATCATCTGTGCACGACCATAGGATGTGCACTGGATGACAGTGCCTATGATGAGGAAAAATGAGCCCCAGACAATCAACTGTCGCCTCCCCATGTTCTCTCCCCATACTGCAGATGCCAGAGCCCCCACGAGACAGCCAAGCTCGTATACGGCAACGATGAATCCGAGAAGGGTTGCGCCAGGGTTTCCCATTGTTTCGAGAAACAAGGCATCAGTTGTCAATCCGGAGAAAACTCCATTATCGTAGCCTGTTGAACGCGTCGCTCAATTAGCACTAGGCCGAGAAAATAAGAGACATGGTATGGTTTGAATTTACGAACCAAACAGCAAGAATCCATTAGAGCAAGCCGCAGTAATGGCCATCACCAGGGGCATACCCCGGAGACCAAAGTAGGGAGCCATTTGATGTACACAAAATAGATCCAGAGATCTATTTCTCGGTGGCAGGAGGGATGGTTGCAGCTATTTAATTCTAACACATTCGTGCCTCGCAAAATAATTCCCTTTTCTGAAGAGCAAGGTTATTCACAAGCTTTCAGTTCTTCAATCTCCGCGTCTATGCCCACAACATCGAATCGGCGCGTCTCCGAGTTTGGGGGTACACCCGGGGGATTGTGGGGGTACCTGGAGAACTGGGCCAAGTAGTGTTACTGTAAGTGTCGCCCCGAAGTCTGGATTTTTTTCGCTGATTATTTTTGTATATACTACATAGAGAAATTAGAAAACTGAGGAGCTTTGTCTTCATTTTTCTGTATTTTAACATGCCAAGCCTTGGGAAGATAAATACAAGCTTTACCAAGACAATTGTCGATCGTCGACCACATCTCGGTCGAACGCCGAGTTGTTGGCGGAATTCTCCCCGGGCAGGCCTCCGGGTAGGACATCTTCCGAGGAGTCATATGGATACGCTATCAATTAATTGATTGTGCTATAGTATCTGTTGGTTACAGTATGAACATCATATTAAGTTGCGCCAAAAAGGTACTTTTGCCGACGTTACATAATTGATTTCTTCCTGATAGCATGTTATCATTATATCAATAATACGTAGTTTGAAGAACCTTGAATCGAATATCAAACAGAAAACCAGATCATTGCATCGATTTCCATGTTTGAGCAGTAATTGTCGACGTTGGACTGGTATCCGCAATCTCACATGTGGATGAGCTTTCGACGTCATTCGCAGCAACCAAGTTCAGACAATTTGTATATAATGCCAATGATAACGTTTAAAGCGCGATATTATTAATTAGATAACGGAGACCGATTGGAAATTCTTTCGTTCAACCAAGGAAGCATCTTGTGACTACTCATCAGTGCAGCACAAAACCCTATAATGAAGCTCAACAACGCAACGATCAGGAGCATAGCGGGACGAATGCTGGACCGCCGATTAAGACAGCCATTTTCTGGAGCCAGCGGCCCTACCATCTTCTTAATGGGAACAATATTTTCTTCGCGAGCAACTATTTGCCCCGTTTTCATTCCAGGGAGACCATCCATGCTCCAGGCATTCTTAAGTGCCCAGTACCTGAGCGAGATTGAGTTGGGTTAGATGAAAAGTAGTCTATAAAATAAGAAACAAAAAGATGTAAGTAAAAGAGGAGGAGGTAAAAAAACCTTTCAAAGCTTTCCTTTTCATTTCCAGCCCTATATTTTGCTTCTTTCCGCTCATGATGATCGTTCAACGTGCTGCGGAATTCTTTAAAGTCAAAGTAAGGGACCGAGAATCCACAGGACGAGCCGACCTGGTGAATGTCCACCACGATTATTGACCGCGTACCGGGAAGCACCTCGACGGCGTGTTTTTCGACAAAGGTAGCGAAATCGCGAGTTCCTATTTCCAGCACTCTGCCTTTCCCCCACAGCCTCATGATCCGTGGCGGGCCCTGAAAGGCATTGAACATGACAGTAATGCGGCCATTACCAGGCTCGTATAGATGGCTGATAGTTTCGTTCCCTGAACCGCTCAGGTCGAGGTACCAGAATGTCCTCTCGTCAATGACACCAAAGTTTGGCCCGCCTTTGGGGGAGATATTGACATGGCCGGAGCCGGCCAATGGGGCGGTAGCTACCCAGAATACTTTTTGCTCATGGATCCAGTCGATGAGCTTTGTTGGGATTGTCTCGTAAAACACGCCCATGGTGAATGCGAAAAGGGTTGTGTGGTCCGTTGCAAGTATCTCCGGGTACGCGAGAGGAAGGAAGGCGGTGATGGTACGGAGGCCCATGAGTCAGGCGGCAGGGGTCTTGCCGAAAGCGGGTGCTCGCGCTCGCCTTTCTCTTTGTGCCTCACCGCGAATAATATGCAACGCTGTGCTCCCTGGTCGAGTACACTATCGACTGCCATCACGGAGATCAAATGAAACGCAGTTTTCCGTGGAGGTACAACGGCCTTTCAGACAACGTGATTCATGGATGGACACGACTCGAACCGTCTCTGCGGCACCGACATGGGCAGCACCAAGAGCGCTCAAATCACATTCTTCTGGGCAACTCGCGAACAACACTTGCTCTTTACAGGTGTTTCAAAAATCACGAGCAAGAGGTGAGCGCGATAAGAGAGTGGCAGAGAATATTAGCTTATCGATAAGGACTGACACGTTACGTAGTGGATTAGTATGACTGCAGCCAGTTGAAATATCCCTTTAGATAACCAGGATCGCAAAACAAGGTCTACGCCATATAACGTCAGGATCTATATGTGCTCCCTCGTATCTGACACATGCGCAGCGTTATGATTCTCGCCGGTAGCGTGTTGTATGAGTCACAAGACGATCTCGCTTAGAAGCGCAACCGGCAACCGGCAACCGGTAACCCTGGAGCGGTGAGCATCACGTCTCTCTTCGATCTTCTCCAAGGAAGTGCGATGACGAACACTGGCTCTATCACGAGATGACTCACGCGTCTAGTTATGTTTCATAAACGCGGTGGCAAGGCCAATTGATAGGACGGATATACTTAATTACCACAAAGGGTAAGTTTTCTGTTGGTGCTAATCAGACTTCTACGCATGTCGCGCGGTCATCTGATCTGGTTCCATCCGAGCACAAAACATTGCTAAAATACGTCGAACAAAAGATTGCTACGTACTACGAGGTACTCGTGTGTTACAACTGTAACATGGGACTTGCTGATGGCTGGCGCAAAGGTTGATACGCAGTTCTGTCATGACGGTAACGAGACGGAGTTTCAATACGCCCGAGGACGTGGCACCGCCACCCACCGTGGCGTCAACCCACAATTTTTGAGGCGCAGTGCCTGTGATGCATACAACTCACCAATTTTTCTTACTGCGTTGGCATCCTCAGCGTGAAAAATCTGTTAGCAATGCAACACGATGATTGCTAATTGCATGGTTTCCTCGAAGTTGCCGACAACCCCGGATGGATAATGAATAACGTGGAAAGAAGAGTAATGCATGTAACCAACAGTGAGCGCACAGAAAAACGAGGGAAAAAAAAAAAACCATCAGTACTGTTATTGTTCAACCGAATGTTACTGTGTTACTGCAAAGCTGCGTATTCTTTTGTCTCGTGACACAGGCATACAGTCAGTTTACAAACTTTACACCTTCTCCAAGACTCCAAGCACCAGGATCGCCGTACAAGGCTAGATCCCAGAGCAAACAAGGCCATTAACAGGCTTGTTCGAGCATATGGTATGGGGACCGAGAGCACAAGCGCATTCTGCGCTTTCCAATGACGTGCAGAGACGGGGTATCTTCGCGCTGGTGGCGTGCAATGGCCAAAATCTTGGACGACCGGGCGCTCCGGACACAGCCCAATGGCCGATCGAGGCGGGGATGTCAGCTCGAGTGTGCCCATGCGACTACTTTTTAGTCCCGCGAATCCGATCCGATCCTGGCCCATCCAGAGAGCGTGGTGGAGGTTCAATTTGCATCGGCGCGGCCCCTCTACCCTTCAGCCCGTCGTGTTCTTCGACCAGCCTTTCTCGTCGCTGAGCGAGCAGTAAGCACGTTCCTGCGCGACGAGGCGAGAGCGACCGGATCCGGATTCAAGTGCTTGGTGATGTTTCAAAACGACAGTTGATGCAGCGCGCCTCGACCGTTTGTTGGGCCGGAGACAATACGATTCATGCCCGGATTTCTTGTGGTCTGTGATCTATCTCCCTTCACTCGGGGTCCCCCTCCTTCTGAATTGGGAATATGCATTGATGTGCCTTTTATGTTATAAATTAATAATAATTATTACTCTCAAATATGCGAATCGGTAGCCCTGCACAGTCCTGACTCAAGTTTGGAAACATATTTACTGCAGATAAACAACATTTGAAACCCACGGCAACGTTCCATGGTTCCGCGCGCCCATCGCGCCCGTGTTTGTCTTACTTGTGCCCGTTATGCTTCTCAAGTGCAAGCTGTATCCATGGAACCAGAGACACACTAGTTAGCGAGATAGTTTGCGGGTTATTGATCTACACTAAATTTTTTTTCTGTTCTGCTTCTTCCTCTCCTGAGTGTTGTTGTCTCTAGGAGTTCGCCGAAGACCTAGTCGGCCGGGGATGCTTGCTACCTATTGGCGCGGCGCCGGCTGCTCAGCTCTCGACGACTTTCCACATCTGTAGATCAGTATGGTGGCGCTATAGTGCTAGTTCCCTATTGAAATATTCTGCTTAAACTCTCCGGGATACCATTATACTATCGTGCACAGGACGTATTTTTACCTCGTGACTTGTTCCGGTACGACATTATGCGTCGAATTAGCATGTTTCTCGAAAACACTCGAATATCATTGATTCACGCTTGGAAGCCGACCAGGCCTTATGACATAATGAAGCATAACTACTTTGTCCTTCCTTCCCTTTTTTTTTTTTTTTTTTTTTTTTT